>WSYH01013238.1:0-17419 GCA_036426205.1 Ascaphus truei
CAGTATTAACACGGGACATCCAGTATTAACACGGGACATCCAGTATTGACACGGGACACGTGGAACTATTTAGGAAAATAATTTGATTGCAGTGATATTTTATTTCTTCCAATAAAGATAAACTTCTTCAAAATGGGGTCAGACAATCTTAATGATCAGCTGGAAGAATTCCTGACGAACATTGGAACGAGCGTACAGAAGTAAGTCGTTATTCCGCTCTGATTGTCCCTATTAAATTCTCTTCAGTGACGTCTTCTGTAGCGCATTCCCCTTTATTATTTACCCCCCCCCCCCCCCACACACACACACACACTGTGTCCCCCCTCCCCCCCACACAGACAGACATGGAATGTGTAACCAGTGGGCTTTGTCAGACTCGGCAAGGCCGCTACTGCTAGTACTACCAGTGTGCTACTGCTAGTACTACTAGTGTGCTACTGCTAGTACTGCTAGTGTGCTACTGCTAGTACTGCTAGTGTGCTATTGCAAGTACTGCTAGTGTGCTACTACGAGTACTGCTAGTACTGCTAGTACTGCTAGTGTGCTGCTGCTAGTGTGCTACTACGAGTACTGCTAGTACTGCTAGTGTGCTACTGCTAGTACTACTAGTGTGCTACTGCTAGTACTGCTAGTGTGCTATTGCTAGTACTGCTAGTACTGCTAGTGTGCTACTACTAGTACTGCTAGTGTGCTACTACTAGTACTGCTAGTGTGCTACTGCTAGTGCTGCTAGTGCTGCTAGTGTGCTACTACGAGTACTGCTAGTGTGCTAATGCTAGTGCTACTAGTGTGCTACTACGAGTACTGCTAGTGTGCTGCTACTTCTAGTACTACGGTCCCATCCTTTAGTGCAGGGCACAAGAGTTTATATATATATATATATTTTACTGCTGTGAAACGCTATGTACATGAAGGTTGGACAATCCATATACACCACAACCGGATCAGACAATAATCTATATGGGAAAAGTAGCCCACAGCATCAATGCAAGTACAAACATGACCAGCGCCGTTTCAGACCGCACCGCGCCCTTTCTCCAGCTCCTAATGCAGCACTGAGGAGACTGTATATTTATAGGAGGACGAACAATCACAAAACAAAAACTAGTGCCATGGTCTGAGGGGGGCGCTATCTCCGATGTTTAGAGAAGGGTAAAATGACCATTAGTCTGTATGACTTGCACCCCTGGTGATCACGAAGCTCAGGCCGCCATCTCGGATGCATTAATTAAATATTTTCTATTTTTTCTAACCTGGCGTGCTGTGATCTATTTATATATCAAAAACATTCATTTATTACCCCTGTACCATATATATTCTCATTGCCTTCGCTTCCAAGTGACTTTGTGCTAAGAATTCGCTGCAGATAGTCGAAGGGCCATTCCAAGGCCACCTTTGGGTGCCAGTAGAAGAGCCCTGATTTCGTGTTTGTGTTCAAGCTTTAGATGAACGTTACACCAGCTCAGATCTGGCGGCTTTCAAAGTGTAGAAGAACGACAGCAAAGACCATGCACAACCTGCTGGTCTTGAATTTGCAGCTAGAGAGCTGGAAATCAGGACATACACATATACAGCAGCTGTATAATAACGTCTCTCTTCTGTGCCAGCGTTCGTAGGGAAATGGACAACGACGTGGAAAACATGCAGCAAACCATACAGGACATGGAAGTGGCAAGTGAACCGTTATACGTACCCGATCCTGACCCAACAAAAGTCCCTGCAAATCGCAGCTTAACCAGGAAAGCTGGGTACCTCAACATGCGCAAGTATGAGCAGTCCCACCCGTGTCCTTTACCATGCGCCTGCGGAGTATTTCTATACACGTTTCACTGGTCTGAATATTTTGGAAAGGAACACAATGGGTTTAGGGTGGTATTTATAATATTGTGACTATTCATGAAATAACTAATAAAACACTCATTTAAAGTTGAAGTATGGTTTGTTCTATTAAAGGGCGTATTTATTAAGCCCTAAAGCGTCCGCTCGCGTCACGATTGGCCACTAAGGTCAGTAGGAGTTTATGGACGATCACGGTGCGACTAACCCTTTGGGGTTTATTGGATGGGCCTTGTTAAAATGCCAGCACCATTATAACCACCATTTTGTTTAACCCCTTGTAGTGCTTGGGTGTGCGCTGTTCATTGCATGCTAAACTATGACTTTGGACTGTAATGCTCATATATGTTCGAAGTGGTATTCTGATCCGAGAGAGTAAAATAGAGCGCTAACTGTCCCTTCCTAATCCCCAAGTATGACTGAAGGGTGGGATTCCGGTAACCGTCCAAGCAGCGTAACCTAGTTAATATGTTTATTGATGGAGAACTATAACTAATATGTACATATCACTATAAAGGGCCATTCCATTTTATATAAAGTGTGTACTGAATTTGGAAGCAAATTTCATAAACCAGCAATGTCTGAAAATGCCTTTACTAGCTAATGATAGAAGGTAAATTGGTGATTTGTGAAAGTGGCAAAACCCTCCGCACTAAATCCTCCTTTTTAATAAAAAAAAAAAAATAGGGTTGAAGCAGGGGGTCTCTGGAGCTGAACTGTGTTAATTTCAGCTCCAGAGACCCCCTGCTTCCAGAGATACCTACGTAGGGGGGCTGCTGGTATCTCTGGAGAGTTTAAATGTCCAACTTACGCGGGCCAATAGGAAGCCACAAGAGATGACATCATGGCTTCCTATTGGCCAGTGTGACGCAGGACATTTAAACACTGCTTTTTCGTTAGGCACACAAGTTTCGTGGCTGCAGAGATACTGGCACCCCCTACGGAAGGAAGGATCTCTGGAAGCAGGGGGTCCCTGGGGCTGAAATTAATGGGGTTCAGCTCAGGAGACCCCCTGCTTCAATCCCATAACAAAACAAAAAAAGATGTAGAGCACGGTATTTTTCTGCTTTAAGTCAAAGATGAAATTATAAATTCTTTCTGATGAACGGTTTTGTTAATTCAACCCTAAATTTGGAAAGCTATAAAGATATAGCAAATGATTGATCGGCTGTTACAAGCCCGTCACAACAACTGTTCTAAAGGTGCCGCAGAAACATCGCCCCGTGCTCTAGATTTTTCTAGCCCAACATTTCCCACAGTCGGAGTGCTGAGTGCCCCTGTAAATCCCGGAAGCATTTCTGAAAGAGCAGTTCTCTTGCACGTCCTTGGAATCCCTAACTCTGCCCGTGCCTCTTGTTTCAGTAAGACCGGCCTCGTGTCTTCCAGCTGGGACAGACACTATTTCTTTACTCAGGGAGGAAACTTAATGAGCCAAGCGAGAGGCGACGTGGCCGGAGGACTTGTCATGGACATCGATAACTGCTCAGTGATGGCCGTGGACAGCGAGGACAGAAGATATTGCTTTCAAATCACAGCATTTGATGGCAAAAAGTTTGTATCCACGTTCTGCCTGGTACTCTGGGAATGAACCGGCGGGGATAGCCAGATTATTGCAAGTACTTCTGTCTCATCTGGCAGCAAATGAGTGAAATGCTTTAGACTGTCTTAGGTGCAAATAAAATATGCCATTTTCGTTTACATTAACTTTTTTTTATTATTTCTACAATGCCGGTGTTTTTATTGTCTCTATTTTTAGAATATTACACTGTAGGTAGATGGGGATTTGAAAGGTTGTAGCAGAGGTGCACCCTCTGTGTTTCTTCCTCTGTAGTATGTAGAATTGTAGTTTTTCAGGTGTTTCAAATGTAAATCTATTCTCCCATGTTCTTTTCTTTTAAAGGTCTGCCATTTTACAAGCAGAAAGCAGAAAAGACAGCGCAGAGGTAGGGATGGGCCTATGATGAATTGTTGTTGATTTATATTATTATTGGTGATTTGCTGATTATTTATTTAAAAGGCAAAACACATTGGGAATTACCTGTTATGTTTGTAAGTACTTCCTGTGTACAGAATATTGTGCCGACAACTGCAGATGTTACACATACCAACATGTTTAAAGTATAGAACAGCAGAAGTTTTGAAAGATCTTAAGTGTTGGTGGTTTTCAGACACTCCGGTTAATTGTCCAGGAAGAGAAGGAAGAGCGACCAGATTCTTTATTGACTTCTGTTGCGGATTTCGTCTGACAATGGCCCAATCAGCTGCCATAGAATAAGCCCCAGAGCATCGATTGCATGTAATGGCCAATGGCTGTGTGATTAGACAACATAGAATCTTTGATACTAGAAGGTTCCCGGTGTCTAGAACTCCAATATATCATTGGTGACCTGCCAGAATTTTGCAGGATTTGCTGTGGTTCAGTAACAGCTGTTTTCCTTGTGCATGTATCCCCTGTGTATCTGTAATTATCGAGATCAGAAGTAGAGCTAGCTTATTTTAATGTATTCCACAAGTCATCCCTAAAGCAGCTGATATCATAACACTTAAGTAGATGTGTTATATTATTATCCTGTGTATTATTACTGCTGTGAAGCGCTTATTCATACGGTGTTATATTATTATACCCTGTGTATTATTACTGCTGTGAAGCGCTTATTCCCACGATGTTATATTATTATACCCTGTGTATTATTACTGCTGTGACGCGCTTATTCCCACGGTGTTGTATTATTATACCCTGTGTATTATTACTGCTGTGAAGCGCTTATTCCCACGGTGTTATATTATTATACCCTGTGTATTATTACTGCTGTGACGCGCTATGTGCGTGGATGGTGCTATTCGGGGCTTTTTTTGTGACGGTGCGCGGCGGTACAGTGTCCCGGGCACATACCATCAGCTTTTGCTCTTTCCTCCTCCGCCTGCTCCTCCTCTCAAGCGGCGTCTTCTTGTAATGGCACGTCGCCATGGCAACACAGCACCACACGGCGTTGCCATGACAACATGACGTCACGACGCGGCGGAGATTAGGAGCAGCAGAAGGTAAGAGACCGGGTCGACCGGCACTGGCGCTCTATATAAATAAAGAGACCCACACAAACATATATCTCTGTGTTACCGCCCGCTCCACTCGCAGGTACCCCGGCTGTCTATCATTCTGCGTAAATACCCCGAACACATGGGGGGTCTTCTCAACAGCGATTTGCTGCTAATTGATGCATCTCTCCGCGTTCTGTACTACAGCTATAGTTTCCGGCATTGTCTGGTATACATATCTCTTACCCCAGTGGTGTGTCTGTGTCCCCCCAACAGGTATTCAGGATATCCCTGCTTCAGCGCAGGTGGCTCAATCAGAGGCTCAGTCTTCAAGCAAGGACTGATTGAGCCACCTGTTGTGCTGAAGCAGGGATATCCTGAAAATCTGACCTGGTTGGGGGGGGAGGGGGGGTCCTTGAGGACTGGAGTTGAGCACCTCGGCCTTTCCTATCATGCCGTGGAGCTGCTCCCCTGTGCTGGAGAAGGTTTTATTTCTGATCATTGAAGGGAGCTGATCACTTCCCCAGCACTGGACGGGACTTCAGTGCATATTGAATAGGGGCTTGTGGCTGCATAGTGCTGCATACTGTACATGGTCAGCATCATGCACATTAAACCACATATGCACACGTGTCACAAATATTCCATAGGATTTAGCACCCGCTTACGCCATATCACAGCTTATGCTACATATGCACCATGGAGTCTCCTTTGTGACATATTTTATTTTTTCTCCCTGATAAAAGTTCCCCAGTGCATACAAGGGCCATACTTTCTCTGACGAATCTGAAGCTTTCAAAATAGTGCAGGGGTGGACAACTCCAGTCCTCAAGGGCCACCAACAGGGCAGGTTTTAAGGATATCACTGCTTCAGCACAGGTGGCTCAATCAGTGGCTCATTCTTTGACTGAGCCACCTGTGCGGAAGCAGGGATTTCCTGAAGCAGGGATATCCCGAAAACCTGACCTGTTGGTGGCCCTTGAGGACTGGAGTTGGCCACTCCTGAAATACAGTAGTGTATGCCAAGTTTCTGTAGCATACTGAGCCAGCCGCTGGATTAGCAGGCTACGCGCTGCAGCAAATTCTTGCTGAGGAAATCACTGGAGACCGGAAAACTTTCCAAAATATATTTGCTACATTTTAAGCACTTTTCCCCCGAAATTGGATTCCCTGCTAGACACTTGGCCAACCTTTCAAAGGGCCAACAATCTGGCCAAATGAGTACGTTTTCAGCAGGATTACCGCCAGACAGCGAGCGCAACATGGCGCGGGCGCGGGCCCGGCTTCAGCATTAGGCCAACCTGGCGAATCAGCCTCTGAAATAAAATGGCGGTGTGCATGGACCTGGTGCTTTCCCACCGCGCACGGACACCGCGGGCGAACTCTGGCTCGCAAAGGGAAAACTCTGCGCGGAGGTTTCACACATCACTAGAAAGCTCGCGCCTGCAGGGCGATGGTCTGCTGGCTCGTGCCCAGCACTGAGCGGAAACACGGAGGGGCCGCGCCCTTTTCCCACGCCTCCGTATAAATGAAACAGCCGCAGGTCCTGGCAGTAAAGTCACACCTGTGATCTCGCCGTGGGGCAATCAGGAAGCGCTTTCATTTTAACCTGGTATATAAAACCAGGCGTCTGTTGTCACCGCTGTGGGTACAGATAGCGTTGCAGGCAGCGGCTGGCACGGTCTGCTGGTTTGGGCATTCACTTAGATTGCAAGCTCTCCGGGGCAGCGATTTTTCTGTGCTATTGTGTGACTATGTTGCGCTTATTGTATTATAATTCCCGGTAACATATTAATGTTATCCTCCTGTCATCTTGTCTCCGGTTCTATTTTTCTTTTTGTGTTAAAAATCATCATTGTGTTAATCTCAAGCTTCTGAGGTTACTTTATAACCTTTAGACAGCACTGGGCTCTGGGGAGAGAACGCCATTTTAATCTCCCAGACCATTAATATTTGAAACTATTAAAGTAAATAAAGAAATAAAACGCAATGTTGCTCAGCACGGAGTGCTGCTTCAAAGCCCAAATTCTATGCTGTACGTTGTCAGCTTTATTCATTAGAACTGGCCTTAAATCTTCCAGAGCAGGGGAGAGTGGCTTCACCACACACTGAATAAGGGCTGAGCCACTGACTGAGCCACCTGTGCTGGAGCAGGGATATCCTGAAAACCCGACCTGTTGGTGACACTTGAGGATTCGAGTTGCCCACCCCTGAACTAAAGTCTCACTCTCACCAAGCAACATGTACTGTAAGTGTAGAGCAGCGGTTTCCAACCTTTTTTTGGTTAAGGAACCCTATGTGAAATTCTGAGGAACACCCAACCCTCTCTAATAGCACGCCTGTGATCAGATGCATTGTAAGGAACCCCAACCCTCTCTAATAGCGCGTCTGATATCAGATGCATTGTAAGGAACCCCCAACCCTCTCTAATAGCGCGTCTGAGATCAGATGCATTGTAAGGAACCCCAACCCTCTCTAATAGCGCGTCTGAGATCAGATGCATTGTAAGGAACCCCAACCCTCTCTAATAGCGCGCCTGTGATCAGATGCATTGTAAGGAACCCCAACCCTCTCTAATAGCGCGTCTGAGATCAGATGCATTGTAAGGAACCCCCAACCCTCTCTAATAGCGCGTCCTGAGATCAGAAATGTCATTGTAAATGAACCCCAACCCTCTCTAAATGCGCGCCTGTGATCAGATTCATTGTAGGAACCCCAACCCGCTCTAATAGCGCGCCTGTGATCAGTGCATTGTGTAAGGAACCCCAACCCTCTCTAATAGCGGCGTCTGAGATCAGATGCATTGTAAGGACACCAACCCTCTCTAATAGCGCGCCTGTCAGATCAGATGCATTGTAAGGAACCCCAACCCTCTCTACAATAGCGTCGTCTGAGATCAAGATGCATTGTAAGGATCCCCAACCCTCTCTAATAGCGTGTCTGAGATCAGATCATTGTTAAGGAACCCCAACCCTCTCTAATAGCGCTGTCTGAGATCTAAGATAGTGCAATGCATTAAGGGACCCCCAACGCCGCTCTAATAGCGTGTCTTCCGGATGCGCAATCACATTTGTAAATTCTATGTGTGAAATTGGTGAACATTTGAAAATTACAGACCCTTTAAGATTCCAGGGACCCAGGATTCCTAGGAACCACTGGTTGAAAACACTGTGGAATATAATACTACTGTATCGTTACATTTTTAGTAAATATTAAATGCAAATCTATTTAAAAAAATGCATAGTGATAAGCCTTAAAAATATATATTTTGATATATATCAAGAAAAATGCTGGTGGATTTGTGAGTGCAGTTTTGTGATTAGGACAAAAGTGAAATAAAAAAGCCGTTTCCATCAGAAAATCTGCGTGTAATATCTCATCAGGAACAGTGGGAAGTAACGTGACAAACGTCTTCACTTGGAGCTTTGCCAAAGGGGATTGGCTGCACAGAGTGTCCCGTTTTGAGTCGCAAGGTCCCCTTCACACTGCATCATATCACAAGTGAAACCTTAAGCACGAGCCTATGAGCTGCTGGTGGCGCTGTGCGTGCCACCAGTCAGACGGAGCTTCCTGTTCAGCACTTGGCGAGCCGCCTTTAGATGTTGAAGACACGTTGTAAACTTCACATGCAAACTACCGAGGTCTGTTTCATAGAGCCAAGCCGGGGGAGTTCGGAGGCTTACCAGGTAAGACACAAACTGACCCCAGCTGCTTCAATACACACATTCAATGATATCCATTACTCGCCATATTTACCCACGTGGAAAACCTCTGTAGGGTTATTTGGGAGGGAGATATCTTCGTTTATGAATGCACCTCCATTGGAACGTTTATCCGGAGAACGTAGCCACCTTATTTATTCTTCATCTATGAGTTTGCCTTCCTAGAAATGGAGAGTAACGCAGTACTGGGAAGAAAGACTTTTAACTGGTGATTAACCCTCTCCGCAGTGGTTGCTTCCTTGTGCTTGGATCACGTGTCCGAGTCGGGCGGGGCTGCATTAATTGATCACGTTTCTGACGGAGACGGCTAGAAAGCTAACAGGTTTTCATATGAAGAGAACTTTGTATGAGTCTAAGAAACTTGTGGGGACAACGTCTACTAACCAATCTATATTGGTTCTGGAGAGTGTAGAAGAGCGTGTGAGTCTGCGAGTGGAGCGGCTAGAACGATCTATAGATGTAGTAGTGACCAGGAAAGTAGCGTTCGGAACGAAGGAGCCCAATGGATGATGGTGCGATGGTGATGGTGCGCGCCCGTATCCTGGCTGGGGACGCCTACGCCGGTCCACTGGGATGGTGTAGTAGGAGGCCTCTGGTGGGTGTCAGGCATGGGTGCACAGGTTGCTCAATTAGTACCCTGCTTCAGCACGGTGGCTCAATCATAGGCTCAGTCTTTGATTGAGCCACCTGTGCTGAAGCTGGGATATCCTGAAAACCTGACTTTGGTGGTGGGGGGGTTGGGAGCTTGAGGACTGGGTTGAGCCCCCCTGGTTATACGGTTCTATTTCTTCATTTGTTACTGTAACGATACAGATGGAGGAGACCTGTGCGCTTGTGAGGCCCGGAACCACACTATTATAATTCAATACCCTCGATTGCACCATTAAAAAAAGGTTTCGCAACAGGGAATATATGTAAAAAAATACTTTACTTGCATATAGTTTTTTTTTCTCCCAATGGAATTCAGAGCACTTCACACGCGTGTGTGGCGTGGGTTGTGAGTACGCGCCACTGTACCTGCCCCGTTGAGCTTCAATCTATGTTTTGGTGGCCTGAGGCACCGGCAAATGGGGTTACTTATCCACGGTCCTCCGCACTGGACTCCCCAGATTCAAAGTCGGGGACATTGCTCTCCGATCAGCACCTCGACTTCCCATTTAAAGAAAACCGAAAAATAAATAAAAATATTGAATATTCTTATAAAAGTGTACCAATTTTCAGAATAATCCCTGCTCCCCCTCTAAAAAAAAAAAAAAACTTTAAAAATGGCTGTTTTCTGTGATTTCAATTGCTTTGTTTTAATTTTAAAAAAAACCACACCACACACACACGCACACATCAGTACAACGTGATATGACTGTTCAATGACAGTACTGTATGCACTATTTAAATAAATCATGTGGTGTGTAAATGTATTATGCAACAATATTAATCTTAAACAGCGAAACTAAACTAGGAAAATGAAGGTTTTTCTGTAAACCTATTAACCCTTGAGTTCCCCAGGTACCTGCACGCAAAGACCCGCAAAGCCACTCAGGGGTTAATGAGACTGCTGAGAGAAAAGCAATATTTATGTTCCCATTATGTTGAGTCTCTTAAAATACATTTCTCATATATTTAGAGATGACACAACGCATACCGCACACGCGAGCCCCCCTTCTGGAGGTGAGCTGTTTTTGCTGATATATAATTTGCAGACTTGCGCTGGGAGACTGTGCGGTTTCCTCCTATCGGCTTTGCTCTTTCCCCGTTAGCTCTCAGGATAATACATTCAGCCAAGGATTGTGGTTGTCATGTCCACGTATGATTGAACATTAGACTGCGATGCGTGTGCAGAAATTACCAGAAATCTCCAGGGCTTCTCATTTTTGAAAGGTTTCCTGACACACCCATAGTTGTACACTTGTTCCGATTATAATGCACAACCGTTGCCAAGAAAAGAAGCACGTTACAGAACTGCGCTCTGCACTGCGGGTATCTCACAAGGCACAAACACTGACAACCCCCCTGCCATGCATTGCTCCTAGAACGTTTCTCTTCAGGGAGAAACCCCTGAACCTCGTTCTTTTCCTTTTCCTCCTTTCCTGGTCGCTGCCCATCGTTAATCTTTGCCGACCGTTTCTCCTCTCGCTGTTCACATTGGCGTTCATTTCCCATGACTCTAGCTTCGTATAACCTATTCCTCCATCTCCCTTTCTCTTGTCCTATCTTCGCATTCTTGTGCGTATACTTATATATATCTTTACCTATGCGCGACCGAGCAGTGTACTACTCGCGCTTTATAAAAGTGGCAGTAGGGTACGGTAATTATAATACAATTAGGCAACAAACAAACCCAGACAATAGGAATTGAATTCCCTGCCCCGGAAGCTTCAATCTGAGTGGTACAGTATGTTGCGAGAGTCACAGAGACAGCAGGTGAGGGATAAGTGCTGTAGATGGCAGTGCATGGCCACAATGTGGTAGGAGGAACTGAGTGTGGGACAGTAGTCCCTGATGCAGGCTGTTGACAATGCTTCATTTAAGAGGTGAGTTTGAAAGATGGATCTCAAACTCAGTCCGCAAGGGCCATCAACAGGGCAGCTTTTAGATGGATTCCCTGCTTCAGCACAGGTTGCTCAACCATAGCTCAGTCTTCGACTGAGTTGGAGACCCCTACTTTAAAAGTTTGACTTACAGGTGGGGGAGTGTCTCCCTCAATCGTAACGATCTCTGCTTCCTCATCAACTAGCTGCCTGTATCTTTACCTTAGTTTCTGCTTTCTAACCCCCCCCTCTACTCTTCTTTCACAGTCATCAGTTCATTTTCATCTCCCCTTTCCCCCCCCCCCTCTCTCCTTCTTACTTTCTTTGTCTTTTTTCCATCTCCTCCCTTCCTCTCTTTGATTTCTTTCTTTCTACCTATTTTCGGTGTCAATGGCCCCCCCTCTCACCCTCCCCTTAATCCCCTGCTTGCCCTAGACGTTCCATGTGTTTCGCTCGTGGTCAGGAACGCTGGCTGTCCGATGGCACGTAAACCTGCAAAGGTGTATAGAGAGGTGACTGCTTCTATCCACTGCCTGTCCTGTTTAACTCGTTACTGTTGTGCACCTCCAGTCCGTGCTGTCCCTCTTCCAACACGCAGTCAGATATATAGAAGGCCACTGTCCCCAATTAGGTAACATCTTGTTTCCCCTGCCCAGTCAGGATAACCATACCCAGTCCCCCCCCCCCCCACCCCCCTACCTCACTCATATTCCTAGTGTTGGGGAAATCTTCTATGCAGGACTTCTCACTCCAGTCCTCAAACCCCCCAACAGCCAGATTTTTGGGATAGTCCCTGCTTCAGACAAGTGGCTCAATCAGTGCGCTTTTGCTTCAGCACTGATTGAGCCATCTGTGCTGAAGCTGGGATATCCTTAAAACTGACCTGCGGGGAGTCTTGGGGACTGGATTGAAGGGATTAGTATTACAAGAGCAATCTGAGCCTTCAGCCCTCTGCATGACCAGAGCCTACCTGTACGACCGTCGGTAATTTTCCAGTTATACAATTTAAGTACAAAAAATGTTTGCCCAAACAGTCCTCCATCGCATGCCAGCCTGCCTATAATCGCTCAGCGGGGGAGGGTTCACAGAAAAGGAGGGGAGAGGTTTTTTATTTTCTGTTATCATAAGCAACCGCTGCGGAAACTTCTAAGGAAGTCGGTATAATAATAATATATCCTTCTGCTAATTAGCAGTAAGTTCCATATAAAGGAATAACAGGCTTATGCAGAGAGGATAGAGAATGGAAACAGCGCCATCTTTTGGCGAAAATCCGCAGGCGAAGCTTGTCCTGGCGAGAGCATGGCGGCAATTCAAATTCGCCAGACGTGTTGCGAGAAGCGGTGATTTCGCCAATGCTGAAACACGCACTATGTCCATATGCTCCGATGCGCATGTACGCGCCAATCGGAGCTTACTCAAATGGTGCGTTTAGGGGAAATTTTGCTCGCCAACAAAAGTGTGCTGTATTGTGGGCAAATACAAGCGCGCCACTAAATGGCGAGTTTCACGGCCAAGTGAAACTCCGCCTAATTAGCAATTTCATTCATTCACACCGCGCTAACCGGCGTACCCTCATAGGAAAAAATTAATTGCCAATCCTGTGGCGGATTTAATCCTTTCCTGTAAGTACCCCAACTCTGCTAAGCCCGCATAGTCATGGAGAGTTTCAATCACCCTTACCACACCTTGGGATCCGCCCCAGCCCCTGCCGCTCGTTGTGTGACTGTCCCGGGCCTCTGCTGACAGGGAGACTTTGTGCTTACACACATAGAAAAAGAAAGGTCAGTATCGAACATATATTCCAGGGGTGTGCAAACTCGGGGGGGGAGGGGTGTTTGTGCTTACACACAAGACAAAAGAAAGTCAGTATCGAACATATATTCCAGTGGTTTGCAACTCGGGGGGGGGGTGGGGGGGGGGGAGTGGGGGAGCGGCGGTCGCCAGAGGTCCCCTCGCTCTTCGACCTGCATGTAAAAACTAAATTGCCGGGGGGATCGCGTGAGACTTCTGCAACTTCCCTTGTCTGCTCTCAGCCGTCTCCTCGCTTGTCCAAATGGCAACGTGTCACATGACGTCGGTGACATCATAATGACGCGCGGAGCCCGAGAGCAGGTAAGGAATGGGGGGGGGCGAACTGGAAAGTCCTGCGCACCCTGATATATTCGTAAACACACATCCAATTGCAATAAAACAACTTTCTCCCGTTGTATGGTATACCCCCCGCCCCATGCAGGTGACCGGGAAGGGTCCAACCTTTTCCGGATTGCAGAATACTGCATGGTTTGTGGGACCATCACCTACAGTTAGCTCTGCTCACCCATATATTGTACGGCAGAGGTTCTCACTCCAGTTTCTCATGACCCCCTCCTCCCGCCCACAGGCCAGTTTTGCAAGATATCCCAGCTTCAGCAGAGGTGCTTAATTAGTTGTGCTTCAGCACAGGGGCTCAATCAGGGCTCGGGCGCCGACCGCCTCTTGATTGAGCCAGCTGCGGCGGAAGCGTGTGATATCCTGAAAACCTGACCTGTTGGGGGGGGGGGGTCCTTGTTGAGGATGGGAGTGGGGACCCCTGTTGTAAGGATTGGTTTTGCTATCACACGCTGGGTCGAAGAGATCCTGCTTTGGTGAATATCCTATTGTCAATAAAATATGATTACTTTGAGACACAGATTCCGACACTTCTTTTATGTGTATATATATATGTATATCCCATGCACAACACACATATACATATTATATAATAATATATATATATATATTATATATATATACTGTATATATACTGTATATATACTGTATATATATTCTCACCACTAGGTTACCTTCATCGTTACCCCCTTTTTTTTCGCTTTCCCACCCCCCTCTGCTCTTTCACAATCCTCTTTTCTTTCTTTTCCTCCTCTCTCCCTCTCCTCCTTCTCTCTTTCTTTTCTCCTCCGCTCCTCTTCTTTCTTTCTCTCTCCTCTCTCTCTGTGTCTCTCTGTCTCTCCAGAAATACTGGACCTCTCAACTCATTAGTAGAGAGCTGCCCGGTGTTGAATTGTGAAGACTTTGTGGACCACCAATGAGCTCAAGAATAGACCTCCGCAAAGTCTTGATTCGTCTTGCCACATTTGCAGGGAACTATTATACATTACTCCCGCGGAGTTTCCATTCCCAGCATGTTTTACAACTAGATGTTGCCTGTTGTCCAGTTTGAGTGTTAGAATCTAACTGTGTGAGAGAGTGCAGAGTGTCGAGAGACAGTAGATCATTCTGCACATCTATAGCAGCAACGCTGTGTGCCCCCGCCCACTTCATACTCGCCTGAAATCTGGACGGCACAACTGTTACTACTGCTTCGTGGTTGACCGCTGAAATTTGGCTCACGTTAGCTTGGCATTAATGGATTCTAACCAGAAAACGAACCTGAGACCAGCCCACGTGGTGGTAGCTGAGGGCAGTTAGCTGACTCATACTCAGGGTCCCATCATAAGGAATGCGTTTCCAACCACATACAAACGTTCGAAACTCAGCAACCAGGATCATCGCTTGCCTGCTTGTTCTGCCCTGGGATCCCGTGCATATAATAGCGACCACGCATGACAAAGTGCAGCGTACGGGCTTTTAATATGCTCCATGTTTAATCAGATAATCCCGCATTACTTGCTACCAACGGTGGCGTCCTTCCGAACTGGTCTCTGGCATTAAGGATGGACCGTAACCAAATGGGGTGGCCAACTCCAGTCCTCAAGGGCCATCAAACAGGAGGCCAGTTTTAAAAAGGCATATCCTGTCTCAGCACAGGTGAGCCAACCGTGCTGCAACTGGGACTCGATTGAGCCATATCCTGTGCTGAGCTGGGCTGATTGAAAGCCACCTGTGCTGAAGGCTGGTATATCCTGAAAGGCCTGACTTTGGTGTGGGTTGGAGGTTATGAGGACTGCTATATATGGAGGTACACAAGTACTCGATATATTGAGTCGGCACACAAGTCTGATATATGGAGGTCACAAGTCCTGATATATGGAGGTCCAAGACAAGTAAACTTACTGTATATGGAGGTACACAAGTACTGATATAATGGAGGTACACCAAGTCTGATATATGGAGGTACACAGTACTAGATATAATATGGAGGTAACAAGTACTGATCTATCGAGGTACACAAGTACTGATATATGGCTGAGGCCTACAAGTCGCTGGATATATGGAGGTACACAGGTACTTTGATATATTGAGTACACAAGTACTGATTAATATGGAGGTACACAAGTACGATATATGGAGGGGCGGCATCACAATACTCTGATATAGGAGGGCGCACACAAGTACTGATATATGGAGGCGGCACACCAATACTGATATATGAAATTACACATACTGAGTATCATGGAGGTAACACATGTACTGATATATGAGTTACGCCATACTGATATATGGAGGTACACAAGTACTGATATATGGAGTTTAGCACAAGTACTGATATATGGAGGCACACATAACTGATATAATATGGAGGTACCAGTACTGATATAATATGGAGGTACACAAGACTGATATATGAGGATGCCACACAATACTGATACTCTGGAGGTACCAACAATTACGTATAATATGGAGGTCACACAGAGTACTTATATAATATGAAGGTACACAATTCTGCTATATGATGAGGAGACAACAAGAAAACTATATACTATGGAGGTACAAAGTACTGATATATATGGAGGTACACAAGTACTGATATATGGAGGTCCAATCAATTTACTGATATAATAGGAGATCCAAGTACTGATATAATATGGGTACACAAGTACTGATAGATGGAGTACACAAGTCTGGATTAATATGGAGGTACCAAGATACTGATATAATATGGTGTACACAAGTCAACTGATATATGGAGTTACACAAGTACTGATACCCACTACCACCGGAGCGCATGCCATAGCTCGGACGTTAAAGACTGCAAGGTAGCTGACATGACGGGCGGAAATAAAGGCTGTGCACAGTCTGGCGACCACCTCGAATTTCATCATATCCCTTTGCACCAACCCCCATCTCACGACTGGACAGACTCCGCGCGGACACCTAACCATCTGGGATGAAGTCTGGGCAGATACGAACTTCTGCACTCTATGTGCATTTTTTCATGGTCTTGCATGGTGAGTTGGAAATCTAATATTTTTTAATCAATTTTGTTCAATAAACAGTGTGATGAACTATGTTTTCTCTGTCTCGCTCCCTTTTCCTGAGTTTATATTAAGACGTATATACTGTGACAGAAGAGGAATCTAGGTTGTTAAATGGAATGTGTCTATTGCTAATCATCGCCAATAGACCATATCTGTGATTTAACCCTTTCTAGATCGCGGTCCCTTGTTGTTTTCCCATTGCATGTGTCCTGAATTTGAGTGAAGCACAGCGCGGAGGATCTCCCCCCCCTTTCTCTCCATTCAGTGACTAATCACAGAGTGTTGGAGAATCACCTCTGAACGAGACTCTGGCGCATGACTACACTCTATGAGGGACTGAAAAATCGAACCCAATTTTTATACTGTTGGCGGCATTTATTTTATTTCTTTTTACACAAGTACTGTATAATATGGAGGTACAAGCAAGTACTGATATATGGAGGTACACAAGTACTGATATATGGAGGTCACAAGTACTTATATATGGAAGTACACAAGTACTGATATATGGAGGAGGCACACCACGTACTGATATATGGAGGTACGACAAGTACTGATATATGGAGGGTGCACAAGTACTGATATACTGGAGGTACACCAAGTACTGATTATGGAGGTACACAAGTACTGTATAATTGGGAGTACACAAGTACGATATAATATGAGTACAACAATAATGATATATGGAGGTACACAAGTACTGATATATGGAGTACACAAGTCCGAGATATAATATGGAGTGTCACTGTGAAGATTATGGCAGGCTGTATAGTCCCACATAAATATATATAACAGTTGATATATATTTATCCTGGGTCTGACTGTGACGAGAGCTTAATATGATAAACTAAATTTAATTCCTTGATAAAGGTGAACAATACACAGAAATGTTAAAAAACAGCAAAATCTAAACACTTACTTAAAGGGAAAAGGAACAAGCAGTCCCATCTGGACTGCAGTTCATAACAGCACTCTTCATATCATCAAGACACCAAAGACATGAAAGACCTCTGGCAGGAGACAGTGCCTAGCGTTTCTCTCACGATCAAGATGGGATGAACAGACTGAACCTGAAGAACTTGAAGAACATGAAACCACACTGGATCAGGGCTTGTACCAACAG
>WSYH01013240.1:0-17415 GCA_036426205.1 Ascaphus truei
AATTCGTGAGGTCCATGAGGTTTGCGCTGACCATCTTCACACCACTACTGCCACGCTGAGAAGGACACGGGATTCCCTTCTCCAAGGTCAAGCAGCAACCACGAATTCAGCAAAAAGGGCCAGTATATGTTTTTCTATATACTCTTTTGCACTACAAACACAACACCATATTTGTTTATTTTATTATTTTTAACAGAGTAAGGCGTTACAACAACTTTTTAGCCACGAAATCTAGGGAGCGCCCCAGTCCAAATATCCTCTAGGTAGAGGAGCAAGGAAGCTTTTGGGCACGTCACACATAGCGGGTGAGCGCTGCGCGACGGTGACGTCACCACGCGAGCGTAATCTGGAGGTGGGACCAGTGGGGACTGCATTTAGTGCCACGTGTGATCCGCGCGCGCCCTTAGATGGAATGCTGGCATTCGCCAGTCCACGAGATGTGCTGCAGGAGGCAGACGAAGTGGGATACACGATCGTGGGTCTGGGTAAGCTGGGAGTGGGCCGGGGGGTGGGGGGCGCGAATCACGGATCCTCACACTGTGCCTAGGAGTTGGGGTCCGGAGTTGTCGGTCCCCCCTTAAATGTACCCGGGAATCATGCCTGATTCACGGATACATGTAGACACATTGTTTCGGCATTATCTCCCCTTGAAAACACAAGCAGGACTCTTCTTCTGTCCCCTGTACCCAGAGACTCAGAAGTATATTACCAACATAACTTAATGTATTAAAACAGGGGGGCGCAAACTTTTTTCCCTGCGCCCCCCTGCCGGCTGTCCCCTCACTCCCGCGCCCCCCCCCAACCCCAACTTACCCGCGCTCCGGCGTAATGACGTCACGTTGCCATAGCAACGTGACGTCACATGACCTCGCAGCGTCATTTTGACGCCGCGTTGCCATGGCGACGCAGGGAGGAAGCCGCCGGAGCCACGGTAAGTTAGGTTTACAGAGGCCCTGCAGCTCCCCCGGCACTTAATTTAAGTGCCTTCGGGAAGCGCGCGGGGCCTCTGTAAACCCCGCGCCCCCCGTCGGCATTGTCGCGCCCCACAGTTTGCGCACCGCTGTATTAAAATATACTTTATTGAATGTAATGGGCTTTTACATTCGGAACCGATGTCCAAACAGGCTGCCCGAGATAACCCATAGGCGCCGGTAAGTCTGCTGGACATCGGAGTTCAAAGCAGTCAGAGGATGCCCAAAGATGAGAATAGCATTTGGGTAGCGGGGAAAGGCGGAGTACCAGGTCCGGAGATCAATGGCAGTCATCCAGGCTTCCACTTGCTCTGCCAGACTAGATGGAGCCTGACCCAGCAGGTGGCATTGAGATAGCCAGAGACGAATGTGGCAGGCTTGCGCATGTCCCTTGGCTAGTTCAGATTTCCCGCTGACCCGGCTTTTCTAGCCAGCTTGGCTCTGATTGGTTACTAGGGAATTTTCCCACATGATGATTGGCTGCTGAGTTTTTTTGAATGAAACTCAGAATACTATAAGAATCTGTGAGCCAAATAGATTATAGTTCTCCGGTAGTAAGAGCGCGGGCGGGCTTTTCAAAGTTGATTCTGTGCGAATAGCAGAGCAACCAGCTTCGATTTCAAGCCTGAAAAGCCTGCCTGCCAGAGACTATGTTCCGACTTTTGCGCCCAAGTTCTCAAAATCGAACGTAGCGGACGCAGCTGGGATTTTATGCCGATTTGAGTTGCAGAGGATTTGTAGCAACTCGCGGTCAGGAGGGACCAAGTACTCAGAAGAGAACGTACCTGTGGCGTGTGAAACTTCATGCCTATTTGAGTTCCAGTGAATTCCGGGCTAAATCCCATTCAGGGTAAAACTCATATACTGAGTTCCCTGCATCTAGGAAAAGTCTAGTTTTTGACTCCAGTCCCAAAGTAAGTGTGTCTTTTTGTGTGTATTTTGTGTATCATTATGTGTGAGCGAATTTATGCTGAATAAAGTACAATTTATTTCATTATCTTTTTTTGCTCAATGAATGATCCTGGTAAAAAGGTGTAAATAACTTTGTCTCCAGTGACAAACACTGAGAAGAGTAGGGGGCCCAGGACAGAATCTTGTGGGACACCAGTGGTGATGTCCAATGGGATGGCGATAGAACCTGAGATAGACACTTGTTGGGATCTAACCAATAGGTATGAGTAAAACCATGTTTCCCTATTCCAGAGCACTGAAGTTTGTTTAGCAAGATACCATGATCAACACTATCAAAAGCCTTTACAAAATCTAGGAATATTGCACAAGTAAGTTGTCAGAGTTCCATTCCACACTGGATCTCATTGCAAACTTTTTGGAGGGTAGTTACCGCGGAGTGTTTGGGACGAAAATTAGATTGGAATTGGCTAGAAATTTTTCTTGGTATAGTAATCGCTTAATTGGGAGTGAACACATTTTTCCATGACTTTGGATAGTATTGGGAGAAGAGAGAGATTGGCCTGTAGTTTGAAACAGAGTTTTTGCCCCACTTTTGAAGATTGGGATAACTCTGGCAGTTTTCCTGGTCTTAGAGATATGGCCGTAGACAACATAGCGTTGATTAGGGAAGCAAGTGGTGTGGCAATGGCTGGGGCACCAAGGCGTAGGAACTTTGATTGCAGTAGATCAGGTCCACATTGGCTGCTTAGTTTTAATTTGAGGAGCGCTTGTGTAATCTCCTCTTCAGATACTGGGACAAATTTAAAATTGTGGGAAGTGTTGTGTAATTAGTTGGGTTTGGTTTAGTGACTTGAGTTGTGACTGGATTTAGTTATTTTTAGGGTCAAGTCAATTGTAATTTAATCCTGACTGATATCACTCAGATTCCAGTGGGGCTTTAGGGAAGCAGAGGATGCCAGCAATAAGAAGGTGCTTAGAAAAGGGGAGGCAAATTTTGCCAACGAGGCTTTCAAAAGATGGTGGGTTTGGGGGGCAATTTAGCAGTGTTAATTGCAAGGTGTCTTCAATATAAAGTAACACTCCGCCTCATCTCTTTGATCTATATTTCCTAGAAATGGAGTATCCCTGAATGACGATAGTTGCATTGAGGGTTTACATATAAGCCATGTTTCTTTGAGAATAATGGCTTTGGGTTTATGCATAAGGCACCATGCCCTTAGTTCATCCAGTTTGGGCAACAGGCTATGGATATTTATATAAGCAACAGTGTTGCAGGGTACAGACAACCACACACGCGGGTTCTCTGGATAAGGCTTCTTTATTGAGCCTTAAAAACATACAGCACACAAAACAAAATAGCTTCTCTTCAGCATAAAAAAACAAAATAGCTTCTCTTCAGCAGACAAAAACAAAATAGTTTCTCTTCAGCATAGAAAACAAGGCAGCTTCTCTTCAGCATGCAGGACAAAGACAGTTCATCACACATGTACTTTGAAAAACAGACCTTATGGCAGAAATCTCTTCAGTATTTCAATCCTGTCTCCTGACCAGCTAGCTTGCATGTGTGTACAGCCTGGGGTTTTTAAAACACCTCGATTATGCAGCTGGGGTCAGACTAATTAAGCAGCCATTCTCAACGGAAATTTAACCTCGTCACTGCTGCACTGCAAGGCTAAACATAGGTTTGCCAGGTATATGGCTGGTGACGTTCATTCACCCCGTCATATTCCTCCCCTGTTAGTGTGTGGCTGGGGCCACGCACAGCTGAAGCCCGACCATCCACCCCTTCTCTAGAAAAGAAGTCAGCATTTGCATTTTCTTTTTCAGGCCTGTGCTGAATCTCAAATGAGAAGGGTTGGAGGGCCATATACCACCTGGTCAATCTAGCATTGGAGTCCTTCATACTATTTAATACTCAGAAAAAGGATCGGATGTTCCACTCCCTCAAACTGTTGTGACAACACTGCCCCTAGCCCTATCTCTGATGCATCGGTTTGCACTACAAAAGGCCCGTTGAAGTCTGGGCTTCTAAGGATGGGACTCTCTGATAGACACCTTTTTATGTCCTCAAATGTTCTCTGACACTCCCTTGACCATACCACTTGTGTAGGGGCACACATTTTTGTGAGGTCCGTTAATGGGGCTGCAACTTCCGAGTTGTTGGGGATGAACCGCCGATAGTACCCTGCTAAACCCAGCAGAGAGCGTACCTGTGTTTTTGTTTGGGGTCAGAATTTCTTTCAGGGCAACTACCTTGTCGGCTGGTGGCCTTACTTTTCCACCTCCCACTGCATACCCTAGGTATTTGGTTTCCGCCTTACCTAAGGCACATTTCTTAGGGTTGGCTGTGAGCCCTGCCTCTCAGAGATTTGAGGACCACTTTCAGCCTATTTAGATGGGCCCGCCAGTGTTTACTATAAATGACAATGTCATCTAGGTAGGCTGCGGCATAAGCCCTATAGGGTCTCAGCACTTTATCCACGAGTCTCTGAAATGTGGCTGGGGCTCCATGCAGTCCAAATGGCATTATCACAAACTGGTATAAACCCATGGGAGTGGCAAAGGCTGTTTTGCACTTGGACTTTTCCTCTAAAGGTATTTGCCAGTATCCTTTTGTTAAGTCCAGCGTGGATATATATTCCGCGTTACCAAGGGCGTCAATTAACTCGTCCACCCTTGGCATCGGATATGCGCCAAACTTGGATATCGCATTGACCTTTCGGAGGTCCACACAAAAACTTACCTTCCCATCGGGTTTAGGGACCATAACTAGAGGACTACACCACTCACTGCATGATTCCTCAATCACTCCTAAGTGTAACATTTCTTGTACCTCCTTCTCTATCAGGGCCCTACGACTTTCAGGCAACCTATAAGGACGGGAACGTACTTTTACCCCAGATGCTGTCTCAATCATATGTGAAATTAAATTAGTTTGCCCTGGCAAATCAGAAAAAACATCATGGAATTGTGTAATTATTTCTAACAAGTCCCATTTTTGTTCAGAGGACATCTTTCTACCCATTGGGATTTTATCGTCACCCACGATGTTCTCCCGTGGGGGCTGAGGACCCAAGTCCGTATCCTCCTCCACCGGGTGGATGAATAGAGACCGCTGCATCTTCCAGGGTTTCAGCAAGTTCACATGGTAAATTTATTTACCCTTCCTGGACCCTGGTTGAGAGATCTCGTAATCCACATCACCCGTGCGGCGGAGTACTTCGAATGGGCCCTGCCATTTGGCTAGGAGTTTGCTCTCACAAATGGGTAACAACAACATCACCTGATCTCCTGGGTGAAACACTCTCATACGAGCATTTTGATTGTAATGTCTCTCCTGACTGTCCTGGGCTGATCTAAGATTCTCCCTAGCAAAATGCCCGACCACATCTAGGCGCTTCCTAATGTCCAATACATATTGCAGGGTATTCTTAGAAGGGGACCACTGTTCCTCCCAGGACTCCTTTAGGAGGTCTAGGATATCCCGGGGTTGGTGGCCATACTGCAGTTCAAATGGAGAGAATCCAGTGGAGGCCTGGGGAACTTCCCGCACTGCAAACAGCAGAAAAGGGAGAAGTTCATCCCAGGCTCTCTTCTCTGAATCTACAAATTTTCTCAGCATCCCAAGATTCGGTTAAATCTTTCTACCAATCCGTCAGTCTGTGGATGGTAGAACGATGTCCGAACAGACTTGACCTCTAGTCATTTTAAAACATCCTGCATCAATTTAGCCATAAAATTTGTACCTTGGTCTGTCAACATAACCTGGGGAAGTCCAACCTGTGAGAACAGTTCCAACAACTTGTTGGCTACTTGCTTCGCTGTTGCTGTTCTCAGGGGGAATGCCTCAGGATATCTTGTTGCATAGTCAACTATTACAAGAATAAACCTGTGTCCTTTCGCAGAAGGTTCTAGAGGTCCTACCAAGTCTACCCCAATCCTCTCAAAAGGGAACTGACACCAAGGGTAGAGGAACCAAAGGGGCTGGTTTTTCGACGGGCTGGCTTGAGAGCTGCTCTCGCGGGCAAGCAGGGCCGTCCGGGGCGATGCAGCCGGTCGGCACGGGACCCGTCCACAGCGGCCCTTGGTTCACCAGGCACTGGGGTGGGGGGCAGAGGAGGCAAGGAGAATTCCCGGCGGCCACGGTGAGCCCTCGGCAAATCTGGGACTTCACTGCCACTGGGCCAGGACTATACTGGACAATTTGCGGACGACAATTTTTGCAGGCCACTTCCTCCCAGACTTATGTGCTTCAAGTGATGCCAGTGGTGTCCAGTGCCAGGGAAAGGAACGGGTCACAAGGCACCCTTGAGCAGCGGGAGGGTGTACAAGCAGAAAGGGATCTTTGCGCCGGGATGATAAAGGGGTTATCCACCCTTTGGCCCCCCCCACTCTCACCTGGGAGGAGCAGGGTGTTACTGATGGGGGTCACACGTAATAGTGGTTTTTACCAGTGCTTCAGTAGTAAAAAAATGTTATTCCCCCTGTATAAATGTAATGTCTCATTCCTGGTGTTTGCCCACTTCACCTACACAGCGTTTTGATGCGGGAGTTGAAGTGGTTAATGTTAATTTAGTGATTATAGCCCTTTGTTCCCTTTTTCCCGCCTTTCAGGTGCTCCATTTTGCAGCCTTCCATTCAGGTCGCCATTGAGACTCCATGCGTTCTAATGTAGAAGTACGGTTTTGGACCGTTTTCCCAGGCGACGACCAGGGTTGCGTTCTGAGAGGAGGAGCGGCGTGTTTATCCCATGTAATCAATGGCCTTATTGACTTCAATGGAGATGTCCCTTCAACGCCGGCCTCTCAAGAGAACAGGTTGGGCAGCCACCAAACCGCAGACCGCAAAAGCGGGAGTACAATTGTCTACTAAAGAGTTTCATAATCACTTCGGTCAAGTTCAAAGACATTGGCGTGGGAATCTTAGGTTTAGTGAGCTCCCTGGGAAAAAAGTTTTTTTGCCCTAGTCTCCTAGGAACCCCCACACATGATCCACACCGGGACCAGGAATGAGAGTACCCACGTTAACGGTTCAGCGGATGGAGGTTGCGCCAATTAGTACTTCAATGGTGGAGTGCAGAGGTCCATTGATCTAATGCGAGGTTCCGCCATGCAATTGTTATGGCAGCGGCCGGCATTGATTTCAAGATGGGAAAACCGGCGTGCGTTAAACGACTAAAGTGTGAAATGCTGAAAAATGTAACGTCCATACTCCGTTCTGAAATGACCAGACGGATGGGATTTGGGTGAAAAGCACAATATATCAACCTGTGGCGTCTCAAAAAATTATATCTAGATCTAAACAAGTGTATCAATGTGTACTTAAGACAACCATATGGATGCCTGCTTAAACCCAGTGTGGGGGTCGGTCTCTCGATCCCGTGGACGGAGGGTGGAGGGTGAAATCATCGGGAGCGCAAACCATGTAAAACAGAAGAAAATTCCTGATGGTTGCATATTGTGATTATTGTGTGAATAAATAGATTCAAGGTTCAGTGTGCTAAAGTACGCACAGTTAAAGGTGAGTATTGTTTCGCCATAAAGTATTTTTTCGTGACGGCCCGTCGGCCGTCAGCAGTAGAGTAATTTGTGAATAGTAGGTGGCGACGACTTAAAACGAATAACATAAGAACGGACCATAGTGCGGGAAACTATATGAAAGATTCATTTAAAAGTAAGTGTACTGTTACAATGCACTCAACAAGGGTATAAAAAGATATAAAGCGTTTAGATCACACACGATAGGATCTCCAAAGTAGTAACACTTTCTCTCAGTCCCCCCTCCCGCCTCGTGCGTCCGTGTCACTGGTGGCGTCTCACCCCAAAGCGAACCGGAAGTGAGTCATCTGATCTGGGGGACATCCGTCCTGTGGTAATTTCAACTCGTCAGCATCACTCTACACGTTCTCAGTAGTATTGCGTTTCTTCTTTCATGATGGGATTGGGGGCATGTAGCCAAAGGTTCCGGCTTAATGCATGGCCATTCTCCAGATCCCCTCAGATTAACCAGACGGAGAGTGGTGGGTCGAATGTTAAAGATGGGTTTTCCCATTAGACTTCAAAAAACAAATAAAAAAAAAAGTGGGCGGTTTTCCTGTAAAGTCTACGGAGGAAACCCCATTGACGCAACGCGGGCCCGCCATTTTCAACGCTATGGCTGCGGACACCGTGAATTCAAGGGGAAAGAGTGAGAAAAGCAAGATTAATTTTTAAAGGACGAATCCTGTATTTGAAAATGTTTAAAGTGCCATTTCTTATCTCCGTTTGGAGTGTCTCCAGGAAAGTTAAATTTGGCCAATGATTATGGGTCGCTGTAGTGCATTATAATGGCAGATTTCGACCACTGGACCCCACCGGAACCGAACTTATAGATATGTGAAGATATTAAGATGTATATGGTATTTTGGATCTGCTCTGAAATGCAGCCTCATCTGCTATGATAATAGGGCAGGAAGGGCATCCTGGAGATTTAGCATAGCCCTGTGATCCAAAGTAGTTCCCTATTGTTACCCTAGGAAGCAGAAACAAAGGAATTTGTTGTTTTGCAAGTGGCCCAGTTCACACCTGCAGGGGAAGGAAAGGCTACTTCAAATTAGATGTGTTCTAGCCAGCTCGCGCCTAGGTTGTAACAGGAATTTGAGACGGTATACGAAACCAGGCTTCAGCCTATTGTTTGTGTGTTCTTCGTTCAAGATTGCTATATGAATTGCCAGCCGATTATGACTGTGTCAATCATACATTCCGAAGTAGTGCCTCTATTTTGTTTTATTTGTACTATCTTGTTGTGTTCACCTTTTCAAAGGATAAATTATTTTATCATATCTAAGCCTCTTCAGTTCAACCCCGGTATATTTTGTGGGTGTATTATTAAACCTGCCACAAAGTTACCGTCACCTCACGAGACAGTTCACTTGTCAGATCAATCATGCAGTCGATTGTGAAGTTGCAGCCATAAGAGCCAAGCATCACGTCCACAAAGAAGGTTGCGATGGACATCCAGCGGATATTTCGTGTGGTCCTCACCTGTACAAAGACGATTAAGGGACAGTTGGCAAAGAGATGTATGTGGTTGCAGAGGTCGGAGCGCATCATGGCTTCCAACCCCACAGGGGTATTTTGCGTACGAGGTGGGGATGTTATTTCTCTTCCGCGAAGGCTGATCGACAAAATTGCCTCCGACCCGCCAAATCCAGAAGGCCATAGAGAGGTGTTTGGAAGCCCTCGCCGTAAGCGGAACAGAGAGTAAGATCCGGTTGGCAGCAGTTTTGCTTGTGATAGGGATGTGAAAGAGTTCCCAAGGTGATTCCATGGACTCATGGGAGTTGGTGTTTTCCCGCTTGTGGTGCAATAAGTCCTGATGCGTCCGTGATGTGTACAGTTACAGACACACGACCAGCTGTTGCGTCTCGATGCCGTTTTCTCGTGGTAAGACAACTTTTAGCCTAAGTTGCCCCATAGGCTTAGGGGGAATCTCAGGTTGAAGAGTTCAGCTGGACGATGGGCCAGGAAGAAGGAACCCTTGAAGTAAGCTGCTGATGACAGGATCTTTCCAGTTACTCCTCTCTTGTAGACTTTGATCAACACTAATAATATGGGATGAGTTCCGCGAGATCGGGGGGGTTTACGCTGCATCGAGCTCATCTTACAAAGTCTTCCGTAAAGACCGTGCCAGAAGGCGGAGCTGCTAACGCCTGCGTTGGTCCATCCAGTCGGCGGCGATCTTTTTTTTAAGTGGCGTAAGCTCCAAAGCATATCTGACCACGGATCGACAAACCCTTTAGAAATGTAAAAAGGGAAGAAAATGCAAGTTACCTTCGGACCATGGCTATCAAAAGACTCTGCGGAATTCCCGGGTACTCTGTCCGATAGTACTTGAGTGAGATCTTGTTCTTTGTCTCCAGATGGGAGAACCCAGGCCAGGGCATCGTAGGTATAGTGAATAATGTACGCCACCTTAGATCTTGGAGAAATTAATCGAGAAAGAACTGCAACCAGTGAGGTCGCCACCACATAAACGGATGGGTGTGGGGAATCGGTCCGTGGGGAGGAACGGGGTTAGCGAATGAGCAGACTAGGTGCGAGAGCAGTTGATGAGAGGCCCTTAAGGACAGACATGAGAAGGGGTTTGAACCCAGGCAGTACGGGACATAGTTCTGGTCGCAATAATTCTATCGCTGGTCATTCTGTTTAAAGTTTTTTTCAATTTTGGAGAACAGTGGCTGCGGTGCTCAAGACTCGTTTCACCTCAGGCGGTGTCCTGTTTGGGGTGGGGTCTGCATACTGTTAACGTAGCGCTCACCCCAAACTAGGGTGACCCGCGAGGCCGAGTGTGGATTTGATAAAATTCGGCCCCACCCACAGCCGCGGGGGTGCGTCTGGAGTGTTATGAGATAATTGAGTAGCCAGGTCGGGTAGGAGGGGTCAGGATGGTCAGGATACTTGCCGAGGTCTGGATTGGAGCAGGTATGATCATTTGCTGTTTAGCCAAGGTTCGGATTGGAGAGGTGCGATTGTCGTTGGCAAGCCGGGGTCAGGAGCGGAGAACGTGCTGAAATCCAAAAAGAAGCAAGGTTCGGCAAAACGGCTCCAAAATAGGCAAAGGTCAGGACAGAGGTTAGGACTGTAGTGAACACAGCGCACAAACAAGAGATTATGCCAGCCAATGGCCAGAGGCAGGCTGAGCATATAAGCAAGGCAGTCCAATGAAACATGCAGCATACTTCGAGTATGCCTGGTGTGATCGCTGGAGCGTATCAACACAGCTGTGTACCCTTTAGGTAAGGAGCAATTGGGTGTGAAGATGGTCAGCGCAAACTCATGGACCTCACGAATTGATGGATCGGATGAAGTATAAGGAAAGGATAAATAAGAATAAAACACGTCTTAGTGTATCATACCACTGGGGTGATAGGAGGGAAAGGAGGGGGGGGGGTGGGAAGGGGGAGTTTGTGGGTGGTGTTAAGGGGAGGTGAACGATGAAGGATTGATGGTGGGTCCCACTAACTAATCACAGAATCGCATAGAGTATATGGATCCAGTGATCACACAGGCTTGTGTGGTGTCTCTCCCTCAACGCTGACTGGAGTGGGTTAATACAGACTCATATACTTGGAGCCTCAATATACCATAAAACTCACACGGCCTGAGTGTGAGTCCTTGCCCTCAGAGGGTGGTGTCCTGTATGGATGGTGTCTTGTTGTGTTCTGCAAGTTGTCCCCCGATGGGTGTGGTGTGTGTGTCTCTCTCCCCGTATCCCAAATGAACCAAAAAAAATGTTGCAAACCAAAATAAAGTGAAGGTCTTTAATGGTAAATTGTGAAGACATGAGCATACACTATGCATACATGTTGTGGTAATTAAAAAGGTAAAAAACAATAAAACAAATACACATGGAACAATGAAAACTAGACAGTAGATTGCCTGAAGCAAACACACAAATAGACCTCACACTATGGCCAAAAATACTTGCCCAGCATCAACCTCTCGAAACACTCCTGCACGATCTCCTCCGTTCTTGCTCTCACTGGCGCGTCCGGCAGCGGAACCGGAAAGGGGGATCAGTACCGGATGTCCTGCAGTGTGCTGTCCTGATGAAGCTTATTGCGAAACGCGTTGTTCCCTGCCGGAGCTCATTGACAGAGGACCCAGCCACACTGCAGGACATCCGGTACTGATCCCCCTTTCCGGTTCGCCTGCGGACGCGCCGTGAGAGCAGAACGGAGGAGGAGATACGTGCAGAGTGTTTGCAGCGTTATGATGGGCAAGTATTTTTGCCATAGTGTGTAGTGTCTATTTGTGTTTTGTCCCGTGCATCATCTACTCTAAGTTCCATTGTGTCTTTGTGTTATATTGTTTTATACCTTTTAATTACCACACCATGTTGATTGTATGCTCATGTCTTCACTGTTAACCCATTAAAGCCTTCCTTTATTTGTTGGTTTGCACACATTCTTTTTTTGGTCCTTTGGGATACGGGAGAGGAGACACACACACCACACCCATCGGGGGGACAATCTGCTGAAACAAACAGACACCTCCATACAGGAGACCACCCTCTGAGGGCAAGGACTCACATCAGCCGTGTGAGTTTTATGTATAGTTGACTCCATTATATGAGTCTGTATTAACCCACTCCAGTCAGCGTTGAGGAGAGACACCACACAAGCCCGTGTGAGTCACTGGATCCAATATCTATGTATTCTGTGATTAGTTAGTGGGAACCCACCATCAATCCTTCCATCGTTCACTCCCCTTACCCACCCCACAACTCCCCCTTCCCACCCCCCACCCTCCTTTCCCTCTCGCCCCCACATGTGGATATGATCACAGATCGTGTTTAATTCTTATTTATCCTTTCTTTGATACTTCATCCGGATCCTCAAATTGTGAGGTTCCTGAGGTTTGCGCTGACCATCTTCACACCACTACTGCAGGCCCTGAAAGGACACGGGATTCCCTTCTCCAAGGTCAAGCAGCAACCACGAATTCAGCAAAAGGGGCAGTATATGTTTTTTCTATATACTCTTTTGCACACAACACAACACCATATTTGTTTATTTTATTATTTTTAACAGATAAGGCGTTACACACTTTTTAGCCACGAAATCTAGGGAGCGCCCCAGTCAAAAATCCTCTAGGTAGAGGAGCAAGGAAGCTTTTGGCACGCACACATAGCGGGTGAGCCTGCGCGACGGTGACTCACGCACGCGAGCGTAATCTGAGGTGGGACCAGTGGAGGACTGCATTTAGTGCCACGTGTGATCCGCGCGCGCCTTAGATGGAATGCTGGCTTCGCCAGTCCACGAGATGTGCTGCAGGAGGCAGACGAAGTGGGATACACGATCGTGGGTCTGGGTAAGCTGGGAGTGGGCCGGCCGGGGTGGGGGGCGCGAATCACGGACCTCACACTGTGCCTAGGAGTTGGGGTCCGGAGTTGTCGGTCCCCCCTTAATGTACCCGGGAAATCATGCCTGATTCACGGATACATGTAACAACCATTGTTTCGGCATTATATCTCCCCTTGAAACACAAGCAGGACTCTTCTTCTGTCCCCTGTCCCAGAGACCAAAGTATATTCCAACATAACTTAATGTATTAAACAGGGGGGCGCAAACTTTTTTCCTCCTGCGCCCCCCTGCCGCTGTCCCTCACTCCCGCGCCCCCCCCAACCCCAACTTACCCGCGCTCCGGCGTAATGACGTCACCGTTGCCATAGCAACGTGACTTCACATGACCTCCAGCGTCATTTTGACGCCGCGTTGCCATGGTCGACGCAGGGGGAAGCCCCGAAGCCACGGTAAGTTAGGTTTACAGAGGCCCTGCACTCCCCCGGCACTTAATTTAAGTGCCTTCGGGAAGCGCGGGGCCTCTGTAACCCCGCGCCCACCCGTCGGCATTGTCGCCCCCCAGTTTTGCGCACCCTGTATTAAAATATACTTTATTGAATGTATGGGCTTTTACATTCGGAACCGATGTCCAAACAGCGCCCGAGATAACCCATAGGCGCCGGTAAGTCTGCTGGACATCGGAGTTCAAAGCAGTCAGAGGATGCCCAAGATGAGAATAGCATTTGGGTAGCGGGGAAAGGCGGAGTACCAGGTCCGGAGATCAATGGCAGTCATCCAGGCTTCCACTTGCTCTGCCAGACTAGATGGAGCCTGACCCAGCAGGTGGCATTGAGATAGCAAGACGAATGTGGCAGGCTTCGCATGTCCCTTGGCTAGTTCAATCCCGCTGACCGCTTTTTCTAGCCAGTCTTGGCTCTGATTGGTTACTAGGGAATTTTCCCACATGATGATTGGCTGCTGAGTTTTTTTTGAATGAAACTCAGAATACTATAAGAATCTGTGAGCAAATAGATTATAGTTCTCCGGTAGTAAGAGCGCGGGCGGGGCTTTTCAAAGTTGATCTGTGCGAATAGCAGAGCAACCAGCTTCGATTTCAAGCCTGAAACGCCTGCCTGCCAGAGACTATGTTCCGACTTTTGCGCCCAAGTTCTCAAATCGAACGTAGCGGACGCAGCTGGTATTTTTATCCGTTTGAGTTGCAGAGGATTTGTAGCCCTCGCGGTCAGGAGGGACCAAGTACTCAGAAGAGAACGTACCTGTGGCGTGTGAAACTTCATGCCTATTGGAGTTCCAGTGAATTCCGGGCTAAATCCATCAGGTAAAACTCATATAACGAGTTCCCTGCATCTAGGAAAAGTCTAGTTTTTGACTCCAGTCCCAAAAGTGTGTCTTTTTGTGTGTATTTTGGTGTATCATTATGTGTGAGCGAATTTATGCTGAAATAAAGTACAATTTATTTCATTATCTTTTTGCTCAATGAATGATCCTGGTAAAAAGGTTGTTGTAAATAACTTTGTCTCCAGTGACAAACACTGAGAAGAGTAGGGGGCCCAGGACAAATCTTGTGGGACACACAGTGGTGAGGTCCAATGGGATGGCGATAGAACTGAGATAGACACTTGTTGGGATCTAACCAATAGGTATGAGTAAACCAGGTTCCCTCATTCCAGAGCACTGAAGTTTGTTTAGCAAGATACCATGATCAACACTATCAAAAGCCTTTACAAATCTAGAATATTGCACAAGTAAGTTTGTCAGAGTTCCATTCCACACTGGATCTCATTGCAACCTTTTTGGAGGGTAGTTTACCGCGGAGTGTTTGGGACGACAAATTAGATTGGAATGGCTAGAAATTTTTCTTGGTATGTAATCCTTAATGGACGTGAAAACATTTTTCCATGACTTTGGATAGTATTGGGGAAGAAGAGAGATTGGCCTGTATTTGAAACAGAGTTTTGCCCCACCTTTTGAAGATTGGATAAACTCTGGCAGTTTTCCTGGTCTTAGAGATATGGCCGTAGACAACATATCGTTGATTAGGAACAAGTGGTGTGGGCAAATGGCTGGGCACCAAGGCGTAGAACTTTGATTGACAGTAGATCAGGTCCACCATTGGCTGCTTAGTTTTAATTTGAGAGCGCTGTGTAATCTCCTCTTCAGATACGTGAACCAATTAAAATTGTGGGAAGTGTTGTGTAATGTGTGTTGGGTTGGTCTTAGTGACTTGAGGTGTGACTGGAATTAGTGTATTTTTAGGGTCAAGTCATTGTAATTTAATCCTGACTGAATCACTCAGATCCGACAGTGGGGCTTTAGGGAAGCAAGGATGCCAGCAATAGAAGGTGCTTAGAAAAGGAGGCAAATTTTGGCCAACGAGGCTTCAAAAGATGGTGGGTTTGGGGGGGCAATTTAGCAGTGTTAATTGAAGGTGTCTTCAATAAAAGTAACACTCCGCCTCATCTCTTTGATCTAATTTCCTAGAAATGGAGTATCCCTGAATGACGATATTTGCATGAGGGTTTACATATAAGCCATGTTTCTTGAGAATTGGCTTTGGTTTATGCATAGAGCACCATGCCCTTAGTTCATCCAGTTTGGGCAACAGGCATTGGATATTTATATAAGCAACAGTGTTGCGGGTACAGACAACCACACACCGGGTGTCTCTGGATAAGGCTTCTTTATTGAGCCTAAAAACATACAGCACACAAAACAAAATAGCTTCTCTTCAGCATAAAAAAAAACAAATAGCTTCTCTTCAGCAGACAAAAACAAATAGTTTCTCTCTTCAGCATAGAAAACAAGGCAGCTTCTCTTCAGCATGCAGGACAAACAGTTCATCACATGTACTTTGAAAAAACAGACCTTATGGCAGAAATCTCTTCAGTATTTCAATCCTGTCCCTGACCAGCTAGCTTGCATGTGTGTACAGCCTGGGGTTTTTAAACACCTCGATTATGCAGCTGGGGTCAGACTATTAAGCAGCCATTCTCAACGGAAATTTAACCTCGTCACTGCTGCACACTGCAAGGCTAAACAAGGTTTGCCAGGTATATGCTGGTGACGTTCATTCACCCGTCATATTCCTCACCCCTTTTAGTGGTTGGCTGGGGCCACGCACAGCTGAAGCCCGACCATCCACCCCTTCTCTAGAAAAGAAGTCAGCATTTGCATTTTCTTTTTCAGCCTGTGCTGAATCTCAAATGAGAAGGTTGGAGGGCCATATACCACCTGGTCAATCTAGCATTGGAGTCCTTCATACTATTTAATACTCAGAAAAAGGATCGGATGTTCCACTCCTCAAACTGTTGTGACAACACTGCCCCTAGCCCTATCTCTGATGCATCGGTTTGCACTACAAAAGGCCCCTTTGAAGTCTGGCTTCTAAGGATGGGACTCTCTGATAACACTTTTTATGTCCTCAAATGTTCTCTGACACTCCCTTGACCATACCACTTGTGTAGGCACACATTTTTGTGAGGTCCGTTAAGGGGCTGCAACTTCCGAGTTGTTGGGGATGAAAACCGCCGATAGTACCCTGCTAACCCAGCAGAGAGCGTACCTGTGTTTTTGTTTGGGGTCAGAATTTCTTTCGGGCAACTACCTTGTCGGCTGGTGGCCTTACTTTCCACCCCCACTGCATACCTAGGTATTTGTTTCCGCCTTACCTAAGGCACATTTTCTTAGGGTTGGCTGTGAGCCCTGCCTCTCAGAGATTTGAGGACCACTTTCAGCCTATTAGATGGGCCGCCAGTGTTTACTAAATGACAATGTCATCTAGGTAGGCTGCGGCATAAGCCCTATAGGGTCTCAGCACTTTATCCACAGTCTCTGAAATGTGGCTGGGGCTCCATGCAGTCCAAATGGCATTACACAAACTGGTATAAACCCATGGGAGTGGCAAAGGCTTGTTTTGCACTTGACTTTTCCTCTAAAGGTATTTGCCAGTATCCTTTTGTTAAGTCCAGCGTGGATATATATTCCGCGTTACCAAGGGCGTCAATTAACTCGTCCACCCTTGGCATCGGATATGCGCCAAACTTGGATATCGCATTGACCTTTCGGAGGTCCACACAAAAACTTACCTTCCCATCGGTGTTAGGGACCATAACTAGAGGACTACACCACTCACTGCATGTTTCCACATCACTCCTAAGTGTAACATTTCTTGTACCTCCTTCTCTATCCAGGGCCCTACGACTTTCAGGCAACCTATAAGGACGGGAACGTACTTTTACCCCAGATGCTGTTCAATCATATGTGAAATTAAATTAGTTTGCCCTGGCAAATCAGAAAAAAACACTCATGAATTGTGTAATTATTTCTAACAAGTCCCATTTTTGTTCAGAGGACATCTTCTACCCATGGGATTTTATCGTCACCCACGATGTTCTCCCGTGGGGGGCTGAGGACCCAAGTCCGTATCCTCCTCCACCGGGTGGATGAATAGAGACCGCGTGCATCTCTCAGGGTTTCAGCAAAGTTCACATGGTAAATTTATTTACCCTTCTGGACCCTGGTTGAGAGATCTCGTAATCCACATCACCCGTGCGGCGGGAATACTTCGAATGGGCCCTGCCATTGGCTAGAGTTTGCTCTCTCACAAATGGGTAACACAACATCAACACCTGATCTCCTGGGTGAAACACTCTCATACGAGCATTTTGATTGTAATGCTCTCCAGAC
>WSYH01013241.1:0-17415 GCA_036426205.1 Ascaphus truei
AGCAAGCCGGGAAATCTCCCGGCTTGCGGATCTGGCCGCAGTGTGATAAACTGTGTCGCCAGTGTAGTAGGGGTCACAGTCCAAGATTAAGGCAGGAGAATAGGAATCAGAGTCCACGTCCAAGAAAGATTCCAGTCAGGCAAAGAACAAAGCAGGAACACCAGGCAGCTTGCTCACGCACTTTGCTGAGCAATTGCTGCAACTTAAATCCTTTGGAAAAGGTGCAGCCAATTACATCTTCCATCTTTGGTCAGAGCTCAGTGAAGCCACTTCTGAATTTGGCCATCTTGGAAGAGGAAATGTGTCCAAGGGGTTCCAGATCACAGGTTTCAGGAGAGAGATATGGAAGACCAGGGATATTCTGAGGGTTGTGTGAAGTTTTCATTCAAAGGCCACCAGTTTTATTGTTTTTTTGATTAAGTACAGTCTTATGTACTTAGGACCAAGCTTGGTCAAAGGCACCCTCAGCCGAATATTCGTTGTGGTGAGCCACACCTGATAACCTACTTGGTTCGGTGATCTTTGCTCTCACATTAAAAAAACAAACAAAGATGCCCAAAGCTACTTCCAAAGTGACAAAAATACACAGTGCAATACCTATATATTATCTTGAAAAAGGGTCATTTCGTTTAACCCTTTGGCCAAAGCGTCTTAAGCTTGCTGCCACTTTCAAGGCATGATCATTAGCAGGTCCTAACACTCCCTGAGTTAAAATTCTTATTTTCTGTATAATGACGAGAAGAATGATCAGCATTGGATCTGTCGTAACCCAGCAAACTGAAACTGACAGGCCAACTTGGAATGTGGGGATGGGCAAGCTTAAACCTTGGGGGGGAGGGGCCATTACCCTCCCAAAGCAGCTGAGACCAGCTGCACATAGTTAATAAACACACAGAGATTCCCAACAAGCTCTGAGAAATCCCAAACATTAATATATATATATATATATATATATATATATATATATACTGCTGCGGCAGCTTTTATTCTTACAAATCACCGGCTTTTACCTGGCATGTTCCTGGAATGCCACGCTGTTCACCTGGAGCATGCCGGGCTCCTTTTGCCTTCCCAGCCAGGCGCATGCCCGGCTGACGCGCGGTTGATGTGTTAATTGATAATGGTTCAGGATTTACTAGGCTGCAATGCTTCGCGTGTCCGCCAGATGGCATAAATTCATGACTTGTAATGCGCCGAATCATGAAACACACTAGATGGCGCTCAATATCTAAACACAGTGCAATAGTATATATAACACTAAATGGAAATATATGTGTAAATGGTATGTGAAGATAAACACCAAAAAACAAAAAAGTGAAAACACTCAAACCCTTGGACGGACTGTTTCAAGGTCCACACAAAACACAGGTAAGAAAAACCAGGGGAGCGTTGATACCTTTAAAAAGAAAAAAAGACAAACATAGTGCAACCTGTAGCATAATATGTTAGAAGGAGCTCCCAACCGGGCACCACATATTAAGGCCAATGCCTAATGGGTAACACAGCAGGAACAGTATGGAGGAGATAATCTAAAGAAAGGAGATGCACACGTGCAGTATCCAGTAAAAACACAGTTTATCCAAAATTATAAAAGTGGAGGCTTACAGGATCCCAATGGGAAAACAGCATTGACGGTGGTGATCTCAAGACCACATCACAGCGTCTCTGTGTCAGCAAACCGCCACGGTACACTCCAGCCTGGAGCCGTCTCGCCACTTCCGGTCTTGGGGCCGTCACGTCACTTCCGGTTGCGCCGCCGGTAGGGAAACAGCTACGGGATCCCAGGCACTCTCTCTCTCTTGATTAGTTGGTCACGCTCAACGCGTTTCGCCGTTCTAGCAGACGGCTTCGTCAGAAGTAGCAGTGACCTGTCCTGGGTTTCTTATTTATACCCATACTCCTATCAAAATCCCCTCCTCCATAGGATAATTGATAGAACATCCCCAAAATGGCAGGCCAATTACATAAATGTGACCGCACACAGGGAAATACATATACTTATATGAAACAATGATAAACATTTAATTATACCATCGTAATAAAATAGTTTAATAATACCAAAGCATATTTAAAAACATTATAAAAAATAATAATTCTAACCGTAATTAATTAAACACTAAAGTATTTTAAAAACACATAAACTATCACACTCTCTCCTAATCATATTGAGCAGGCGATAGATGAATCTTAAAAAGATAAAGAAATTAGGTTAGAGTACAACATCAAATTCCAGTAATCTTATGAAATGAGGCATACTTTTAAGGACATCCTGACTATTTTAGACATAGATCGGACCATAAGACATGAATACCAGTCAGTAAAAAATCTTTTTTTTTTAAAGATATCTTTAAATCTCTCTCTTTTTAAAGGTATCAACGCTCTCCTGGTTTTTCTTACCAATGCGCCGAATCAGTAATGTGTCGGCTTGCAGGTGTTTCGTTTAAAAAAGATACTGTACGACAGTGTGCCATTGTAACTTGGCCTTGGCCTTGAGACTGAAGGAAGAGTTGCCAAAATGTATCAATTTAAGCTTTTCATATTAAAGAAAGACAAAGACCAGTTTCAGTTTGTGTTACACTATTCTGCAGAGACCCGCCATGAGTGTTCAAGTGCAGCCTGCTTTCCAAAAACCTGACAGAAGTTACGCGTATTTGATATGGGCCGCGATTAATGCAACAGAGGATAAGATGGCAACAGTTGCTCAAATTTATCTGTATTTTATCGAAAAATATGACTTTTACAAATTTTCGCCAACTCCTCATACGTGGAAGCGTGCAGTAAGGAAAAGGTTATGTAGTGACCCCTGTTTTCACCGTATTTAGCCCCAATTTGTTGGAGGGTATTGGTGTGTATCACCGGGTTTTTCCCGTATCTATGATCAGACGGCAAAAGGCAAAGGGTCGTGTTAAAACCAACTAAGAAGCATCAGTCGCTGCCAAGCAATGCACCAGCACCAGCACCAGCACCGGATTCCAATGATGGTCCCACTGTCAGTGACAACCCTGAGCCTGAGCCTGAGGCTGAGCTGGATTTGGCGTGCAGTTTTGATGAAGCTTGCATGTACCTAAGCGATTTCCAGCCTCACCTGCTGACTACAGGTAGACTAGTCCCGCTGCCAACTATCGACGTGGATGATGAAGAAAGCTGGACTGGCAGTGGACCGGCGCCGGCGCAAGCTGAATGGGAAATTCATTGGTGAGTACTGTCTTGTTGCCGTATTATTTTGGTGGGGCTGTCTGGGTACTTCTTTAGGGGGCTGACCATTACTGTACTGTACTGTACATTAAAACTTTTCTTTTTGTTTTTTCTCAGAAAAGAAAACGGCTAATGGGGGGATTTCGATGGATAATATTGTACTGTATGCTGATGTTTTCCGGTCGTACAGTATACTGTGTAATAAACCCTGAATAAATAAATCTATGCATTTATTCTACATATTCAGTATCGTTTCATTATGTGTCTTCCACATTATACTGTACAGTGGTATACTGTACAGTGCCTAACATCTATGGGCAAAAATAATTTTATTCCTAGGTGCCCTAGAACAGAAGTTCCCAAGCCAATTGCCCGTGAACTTGACCGCGGCCCTAAGTAGTTCCCACGCCAATTGCGCGAATATAATGTAAAATAACCCATTCTGTGGGTCTGAGCGGGTTGAAATTTACCTGGTCCTCATGCGGGAGTACCCTTGCCATAGTGGCAAAATATCAGCCTTCCAATACCCCCGAAACCGGAGATACAAAAAGACAGTTTAAAAGCACATTACCAAAGTGGCTTTTTTTCTGCCATGCAAGTCAATGGCAGAAACCTGAACTTTAACATCACCCTGACTCCGTTCTGTTGCAACGAGAGGGTCGCAATTTGATGCCAATTCCTCCGCAACTAGGACTACATGGTCACCGAATATGAGCCCTCTAGGTCGAACAAACCGGAGTGTTGGTTCCAGGTTTTCTGCTCATTCTGACTTAGCGGTTCAAAGCTTTCTCTGCCATTGCGCTCAATGGTAGGACCCTCCTCGCCGGGTGACACTTTCTCGCCGCCATTACTGCTGGGACCCTGTTGGGGCAAGTGAGGAGGTTCCAACATCTAGGGAAAATGAATTTTATTTCTAGGTGCCCTAGAACAGAAGTTCCCACGCCAATTGACCTAGTTCCCACGCCAATTGCCGTAGTTCCTACGCCAATTGCGCGACCAGCCAGTTAAAAAACAGTGCAGCAAGCCTCTACAGTACATTTGTTACACTGGCAAAGGAGCAAATGGAAACAATGTGAGGCAATTCAACATGGTCTTTTATGGTGGAGTCAGTACAAAAAAATTTATTTACAATATTGAAACATTTAAAGTGCAAGCAATCAACCATCAACACACAATAATACATTCTGCAGGCTTTATTAAATTCTTCTGCACAAAACATTTTGGTGCATGGGGCAAAGGGGTTAAAGTGACATTTTAAGTACATTCCTTTATTAAAGAAACCCAGTACTGTATACAGTACAGTACAGTTGGGATGGTGCACACACTGTCAGTCAGACCTGCACCAGTTCAGTCCTAGAGGGCAGCAAACAGGGCAGGTTTCAGGGCAACATTGAAAACCGTGCCTGCGGCCCTCAGGGACTGGAGTTGTGCATGTCCTGTGAAAAAACACACAACAACATCTCTTTTTTTTAAGTACAGAGGTACTGTAGAAAAACTGTAGAGTACATACAGTCAGCACAACAGTAGGTCTTACTGACAGTCCTCCACATTGTCCATCCATGGCCGATTTCTTGCATGGCGCAAAACGCCATGAATGCAAGTCTCTAACGCCTTTCATTTAGGATCTGTAACTGTATAAAAGCGCCAAATTCTCCACAATGTTTTTTTCCTAAATTGGCAGGAAGGGCCTTTTTTACGCGATTCCCATCGTAGTTCACTTTGAACACCCCACTCGCAGTACAACGTGTAGAGAACATGGTGCTAAAAAATGATCAAGGCATACTTGTGGGGTGCACCACACTCTCACCCATAATTCTCCCTAAGCGCCGCTGTAAGATCGCAGCAGGGTGATGTGGGCAATGTTTCGATCGTGAGGGGGTGTAGGTCTTTTGGACGCGGGTTGCTGTGGAGACGGGCGATGGTAGGATGTCTGGAGGAAGCTTTCTCCGGTCATGTCGCCGTGTTGTATCCTGGCGTGGTCTTACGGGGGACGGGTTCATGGTCCTCCTCACACGGCAACATGTAACACTACTTACTTCTGGGGGAGGGGGCGCGCTTGGTGATGGAGGGGTCAAGGGTCCCATTCATCACTCATGTCACCCTACGTCCGGCATCGGGGAAACAGGGGCATTAGCACAAGAGCAAATAATTATGCCCGCAATGTAGCCTCTATCTTCTCCACTCCGTTGATCACTCGTTGCTCCATTTGTAGCATCCGTTCTCCACATGTAACATTGTCTCCAGAAGCAGATCTATCTTGCCAGCACAATGAATTCTTGGGGAGATCCACATTATCCCCTTCAGCATCCGGTCCAACGTTGCTGCTTCTTGTGCATGGGTCTGGACATCTGGGGGGATGGGTGACAATGGAGGATAAGATGGGGGTTCCATGGAGAGAAGCGCATCGATGGAGAGTGGAGAAGGGTGACCTGTGGATACCCGGTTAGAGAGAAGCGGTAGCGGCGAAGAGGGATGGAGAAGGTGACTTTGAGATTTCAGGCGAGAAGCAGAGTCGTCTAAGAGCAAAGGAGAAAGTGACCATGGATTTCAGAGGCGGGCAGCATCGTCAGATGGAAACCAGAGAAGATCGGGGGTTGAGGAAGACGAGATGAGATTTCCGGGACAGCTAAAGCAGAGTCGTCGAAGCATATGGGAAGTGGTCTGCGGGTTCGATGGGTTGGCGCCATTCGTTTTGCTTGAGTAGAGAGCGTATTACCGTATATCTTCTTCACATAATGAGCTTAAGTCTAAGAAAACCCTTAACCTTTGGGGTCAGCCAGAAGGTTTTCTTATTGGCCTTAGCCTGTCGCTTTGCCCTTGGGGAAAAGGCAACGCCTTTTGCTTTTTTCAGCATGACAGGCACGAGCAGAGTGAGAGGGTTCTTGCGTCCATAGAACCGGGATTCTCCATGGAAGCAGGTGGCACAATGCCAGTATAGTATCTGGACAAGGCAAGTTAGATAAAGATCCTGGAGTGGTGGCCTATGCAAAGTGTGTGACCTTTTATGCATGGCGGCCAGGTACAGGTGTTGAAAGTGGGCGTGTGAGTAATTACCGTATAAATACACTATCCATTTTGTTGTATTGACTGCACATAGAGATACACATTGACTAAACATCAAATAACATTCTTGTGTTTTGTATTTCTTTCTACTCGCAGCAATGCTGTTAAAAAGATTTAAAAGATCTCAGCATGCGAATTAAGGAGATGTACAGGAGGGGAAACCGAATTGCTGCTATCCAACGCTGCGTTAGCTACTTCTGACCTCGTGTGCCATTAACCACCATGAGCTATCTGCACAGGAAAAAAAACAGAGACTGGAAAAAGGCACCAAGGGTAACAAACGCGTAAGTATATTAATAAACTTAACAAAAAAAAATATAGAAAACTGTACTGTACATCTACAGTACAGTTCTGTATCTACTGTAATACTGTTGTTTTCTGTTGATTTATATTACAACATACTGTACAGTAGTTTGTCTATTTATATTTATAGTACAGCCGTATACATTTTTTGTATATTCAATTAATTTACAACGGTGATATACTGAATAGGATGTACGATATTTATATTTTATATTTACAAACAGTATATTATTTTGTATATTTATTTTTATAGTAAACAGTATATATATATTTTGTCTATTATATTTTAGTACAGCAGATACATTTTTGTATATTTCAATTACAGTAATCTTACAACGGTATATACTGAATAGGATGTACTGTATATTATATTTACAACAGTATATTTATTTTGATATTTATATTTATGTAATATATTATTTGCTATTAATTTAAAGTACAGCAGTATACATTTTTGTATATTTCAATTACAGTAATCTTACAACGGTATATACTGAATAGGATGTACTGTATATTTATATTTATAGTACAAACAGTATATAATTTTGTCTATTTATATTTAATGTACTGTATTATACAACCTACATTTTATACATTTATATTGCTGCATATTAATAAAACACATATAATTTCTTACATTGTAGGGAGGACAACTGTTTGGTACAAAATAGTGAGGAGAATGATGAGAGGAGTGCATTAAGGGTCAAATACACTTGCAGGAAAAGCACAATCTGACTGTATCTGAGACCAGCATAAAGAAGATGAGACGCAGCATGGATGGAAATATGGATGTGTGAGGTTAGTACTGGACAGATACAGGAGGTAAAAGTGTTGTTTTGCAAAACTGTACGCACTGTGCCGCTAAAAAAAAAAATTCCTGTCATTACAGAGCGTACCCCATGATACGGGACGCAAACAAAATCAAAAGAGTGGTCCAGGCCCAGGCATGGATCGACAGGGGGAGACTTTCCAGGATTGCATCTTCACTGATGAGTTACTGTGTCGCTGGAGAGATTTGCAAGATTTGGTTCCAAAAAAAGGCCGCTTATCTTTGAAGCCGCGGCCAAAACACCCTGTGAAGCTGCATGTGTTGGGGTGCCATCTCTAGGCGTGGACCAGGATGCATTGTCATCTTTGAAGGTAAAATGTATCAAAATATGTCGCCTAAGCACTGTACTGACTAGGTGTGCCTTACGGTATGCACTGTACTGTAATATTGTGCAGTTTTGAGCACTTTCTTTTCTTGCTATAGGAATCAATGAATAAAAGCTTTCTTCCAAGACAACATTGTGCCCGAGATAGTGCAATACACATCACGCGACTTCCCCAATGGTCACCGCTTCTACCAGGACAACGATCCCAAGCAACACTGCGTCAAACGGCGAGCATATCCTTGAGTGCGGCATAACTGGGTGAAGACGCCAGCGGATAAGTGCAGTAGACCGTGTCCCCACTTTTTTCCCACTGTTTTTAGCTCTTAAACCAATTGTCCTTTCTTTCCAATGACAGGTCGCCGACTTCAATCCGATCGACATGGTCTGGCATCAGCTGAAGGACCATATCCGGAAAGTGGTTGAAACCCTCCAAAAAGGACGAGTTGTTGAAAGGCATACTGAGTTTTTGGAACGATGTACTCACCGTGGGACGCTGAATAAATATAAGACCATATTGACACTGTGTTGCCCATTGTCATCCGGCGTAATGGGCAAGCATCAGGAAAGTAGAACTGTGCTGTAGTATTGTAAGTACAGTATGTTACAGGTAAGTATGGCAAAGATTTTTTTCTTCAGATAGTAAGAGTACTAGTACTCTATACAGTAGTTAGTTTTTCTTTACAGAGAGAGCAGCACCAGCCATCAGATTACAGTACATAGAATTTAACAGTGTCAGAGTATACAGTAGTTCCAGTACAGTTTACAGTACACTAGTTTGACAGTACTACAGTAGTAACTGCCTACTACAGTAACTGCCCCAGTTTTTTCTTCCAGACAAAGCTGCACCAGCCACCTACAGTAGTTTGCCAGAATACATACAGTAAACGCACAAATTGCTTTGGTTTCTTGTCGTTCCAGGAAATACGGTGGCCTAGGGTGATGGGGGCGTTGTGTCCAGTCAAATAGCTTGTACAGTCAAATGTACAGTATATAAACAGCAGCAAATGATGTACACAAAACCTCTCCTCTCTCAATGACACACTGTACCTGCAGACAGAAAGAGGAAAAGATAAAGACTAAAGAAAAATTAATTTTACTATAAGTACAGTATATACAGTACAGTATATTTACAGTATATTACAGTACGGTTACTGTAATACTGTAGTATTAAATAATATTCTTTATAAATTGTGCATTACTCATGTGTTCCCCATGTTTTACAAAGGTTTTCCAAATGGTTATCCAATTTCAAGCTGACAAAAATAACTTAATAAAGACTGCATTACTGTATGTATTATTCCTGATTAGTTTAATATTTGTATTTTTGGTTCCTGATAAAATAAAATAAAGATTATTCACTTCCTGCCGAATCATAATCATTGATAGCCACCCTACAGTGCACCAATGGAATTATTTATTTATTTATTTATAAAATATTTTACCAGGATTTTATATTTTTATTTTAAAGATTATAAAGAATGTACTGTAGTGTATTAAAAACATGTGACTGTAAACCATAGTGACTGACAAATTTTTTACACCCTGATGAAAAATGTATCAATGTACTCTCAATTCTCACAGTGTGTGCACATCAGATTTACATTTCAAATTCGGAGAGGGGGATTTTTCAAAGCAATTAGTTCAAACAACAGGCCTCTAAGGGTTGGGGAGGGGGAGGGTGTGATTAGACACAGGCGTGCTGAGTGTTTGTAGCTCGGCTATTGGCGGATTAGAACAAAGGCAATATGCAGAGATTAACGACCCAGTGGAGAGAGGGGGATGGTACAGTAGGCTAGGGTGACTCAGCCGATTGACGCTTGGCTAGGGAGGGATTTAAAAACTCTGAGGGTGTGTGGCATTGAAATAGTAAACAGCAGGTGTCATTTCAAAAGGTAGTTCATCATAATAATTGATGAATAAACCCCCAAAGATAACCCCCCAAATAACAGTACATAAAAAGCAAGTCACTTTAACTCCCTGTGGCCCCATGACCAAAATTGTTTGTGGCAGAAGAATTTAATAAAGGCTGCAGAATGTATTATTGTTGTGTTGATGGTTAGAAATGCTGTGCACTTTAAATGTTTCAATATTGTAAATAAATGTTTTGTACTGACTCCACAATAAAAGACCATGTTGAATTGCATTCACATTGTTTCATTTGCTCCTTTGCCAGGTGTAAAAATGTACTGTAGAGGCTTGCTGCACTGTTTTTTAACTGGCTGGTCGCGCAATTGGGTAGGAACTCGGCAATTGGGGGAACTAGGTCAATTGGCGTGGGAACTTCTGTTCAGGGCACCTAGAAAAAATTCATTTTGCCCCAAGATGTTAGGAACCTCTACTGACCAACTGGGGTGCAGCAGAGTAATGGCGCGAGACAGGGTCACGCAACGAGGAGGGCCTAACCATTGAGCGCAATGGCGGAGAAAAGCTTTGAACGGCTAAGTCAGAAGAGCAGAAAAACTGGAACCCAACACTCCGGTTCTGGTTCGACCATAGAGGGCTCTATTCGGTGACCATGTAGTCCTAGTTGCAGGCAGGATTGCATGCAAATTGCCGACCCTCTCGTTGCACAGACGGAGTCAGGGTGATGTTAAAATTCAGGTTTCTGCCATTGATTGCATGGCGAGAAAAAAAAGCCACTTTGGTAAAAGTGCTTTTAAACTGTCTTTTTGTATCTCCAGTTTCGGGGGTCTGGAAGGCTGATATTTTGCCACTATGGCAAGGGTCCTCCCGCATGAGGACCAGGTAAATTTCACACCCGCTCAGACCCACAGAACGTTTTTTTTTTACATTATATGTACTTACAGTATACTGATACAGGATTTATTAATTTTATTTTTAAAGATATTAAAGAATGTACTGTATTGTATTAAAAACATGTGACTGTAAACCATAGTGACTGACAAATATTTTCACACCCTGATGAAATACTGTATCAGTGTACTCTCAATTTCAAAGTGCTGTGCACATCAGATTTACATTTCAAATTCGAGAGGAATTTTTCAAAGCATTACCGTTCAAACAACAGGCCTAAGGGTTGGGGGAGGGGGATGGGTGATTAGACGCAGGCGTGTGGTGTTTCTAGCTCGGTATGGGCGGTATAAGAACACAATGGCAATACAGTATGCAGAAGTCACGACCCAGGGGAAGGAGGGGATGGTAGGCTAGGGGGTACTCAGACGATTGCGCTTGGCTGGGAGGGATTAAAAACTCTGGAGATGTGTGCTGAAATAGTTAACAGCGCAGTGTCATTTCAAAAGCAGTTATCATAATAATTTGATGAATAAACCCCCAAAGACAACCCCCAAATACAGTACATAAAAAGCAAGTCACTTTAACTCCCTGTGCCCCATGCACCAAAAATGTTTTGTGGGCAGAAAGAATTTAATAAAGGCTGCGAGAATGTATTATTGTGTGTTGATGGTTAGATTGCTGTGCACTTTAATGTTTCAATATTGTAAATAAATGTTTTTGTACTGACACTCCACCAATAAAAGACCATGTTGAATTGCCTCACATTGTTTCCATTTGCTCCTTTGCCAGTGTAACAAATGTATTGTAGAGGCTTGCTGCACTGTTTTTTAACTGGCTGGTCGCGCAACTGGCGTAGGAAGATGTTAGGAACCTCCTCACTTGACCCCAACAGGGTCCCAGCAGTAATGGCAGCGAGAAAGGGTCACGCCGGCGAGGAGGATCCTACCATTGAGCGCAATGGCGGAGAAAGCTTTGAACCGGCTAAGTCAGGGCTCATATTCGGTGACCATGTAGTCCTTGTTGCGGCAGGATTGCATGACAAATTGCAACCCTCTCGTGGCAACAGAACGGAGTCAGGGTGATGTTAAAGTTCAGGTTTCTGCCATTGACTTGCATGGCAGAAAAAAAGCCATTTGGTAATGTGCTTTTTAAACTGTCTTTTGTATCTCCGGTTTCGGGGGTCTGTGGAAGGCTGATATTTGCCACTATGGCAGGGTCCTCCCGCATGAGGGACCAGGTAAATTCAAACCGCTCAGACCCACAGAATGGGTTATTTTACGTTATATTCGCGCAACTGGCGTGGGAACTACTTAGGGCCGCGGTCAAGTTCAAGGGCAAATTGGCGTGGGAACTTCTGTTCTAGGGCACCTAGGAATAAAATTCTTTTTGCCCATAGATGTTAGGCACTGTACAGTATACCACTGTACAGTATACTGTGGAAGACACATAATGAAACGATACTGAATATGTATTCAGTGTTTATTACACAGTATACTGTACGGCCGGAAAACATCAGCATACAGTACAATATTATCCATCGAAATCCCCCCATTAGCCATTTTCTTTTCTGAGGAAAAAAAAAAAAAAGTTTTAATGTACAGTAATGGTCAGCCACCTAAAGAAGTACCCAGCCAGCCCCACCAAAATAATATGGCAACAAGACAGTACTCACCATAGAATTAAAAATACATTTTCCCCCAGATGTTAGGAACCCCCTCACTTCCCCAACAGGGTCCGAGCATGTACCAGTACAGTTCTGTACTTTAAAATAAATTAAATATGCAATTTTACTATTACTGCGCGCGCTCGCACGCACAGACTGTGTACTGTAGGTTGAACCGCGAAGGTATAGATTTCAGAGACAACAGCTGCAAAACGCCCCATGGTTTTTACACGGCATTGCAGTATGCGACAGCGGGAATAAAATGCTTAAATCACAGCGAAAAAAAACGCTATACACCCCGGGAGAAACGACACAAAAACCGCACATCACTGGGATTCTGAAATTCGCGGAGGTAGCCAAGTAAGAATAAAGTTGGTCGCCAGTTGTATATGTATATATATATATAGTATATATATGTATATATATATATATATATATATGCAAATACAACTGTATGCTCACTGCATGTCTTATGCAGGTCGCAACCTCGTCTTTCCCCATTATCACCCAGCATACAGCACTTCCACTGCACGCAAGGGATTCTGGGTAATGACATGCAAATGAGCACACAGTGTCACTTTTTGCCTCAAAAACCATTTTTAACATTGTTCCCTAAGGCTTAAGCTTGCTGCATGGTCACAGCTTTGAGCACAGCCAGGGTTAAGGTGCATATACAGAAAATCACCACAGACAGCTGTTTTGAACTGATGGGTCTCATCAGTGTGGGTTGATTTTTGTCTGTGGGTGTGGTTTTCTGGATATGCACTAAACCCTGGCTGTGCCCAAAGCTGTGGACCATGCAGCAAGCTTAAGCCTATAGGGAACCATGTTAAAATGGTTTTCGAGTAACACTGTGTGCTCATGTTGCATGTCATTTCCCAGAATCCCTTGCTGCAGTGGAAGTGCTGTATGCATGGGTGATAATGGGAAAGGGGGGTTGCAGACCGACAAGACATGCAGATGAGCATACAGTTGTATTTGCATATTTGCTTTCTGGGGAGGGTTTTTGTCACTTTTTTTCTCACCATAAATTAACTCAGTATTATGGATTTAATATATAATATTTTTTTTTTATATATATAATTATATATATATATATATATATAATAATATATATATATAAATATATATATATAGTATATATGTAAAAGATGTATATTACCAGATGATGGTCCAGTAAGGAGAGACAGCACACAGGGTGAAAAGAAATGCATTTCACCCGTGTGTGCTGGTTCTCCTTTTTGGGGAATGTCGAGTTTGATCAATGCTATCTGGCCATCATCTGGTAATATACATCTTTTATGATTTTTTATGGGACAAGCATCTGGATTTCTTAATGTTTATGTGTGTGACGGCTGCAAATAGATTTTTATATATATATGTATATATGTCCATATGAGTGCTAGTGGGCGTGGCTAAATGTATACAACAAAAAAACAAAAAAAGATGCACAAAGCTACTTCCAATGTGACAAAAATACACAGTGACAGCAGTCTTAAGACTCTTTGGCCAAAGGGTTAAACTAAATTACCCTTTTTCAAGAGAATATATAGGTATTGCACTGTGTATTTTGGTCACATTGGAAGTAGCTTTGGGCATCTTTGTATGTTTCTTGTTGTATAAATGTCGCCATGCCCACTAGCACTCCTTTGGACACACACATATATATACACACACACACACACATACACACACACACACACATATACATATACATATATATATATATATAGCACAACAAAGAAGTATCCTTATATTAAAGCACACGGGCATACCAAGAATATAGTTATAAATGCAAAATGTATTATTATAAAATAAAAACAGGGGGAGAGAAATATAAAAGAGGAGGGGGACTCGCAACTGACAATACATATATACCATGAGGACAAAGGCACATAAAATGGTCAAAAGAATCACCAATGGCTGATATAATAAACAGTCCAAAGGGTATTGGAACATAAGAGTTGGTGACTCTGTAGGAGGCACTATACTGTATAGTAACACAAATTGCAGACCTGTGTACTATAAATAGAAGTATGCCTGTAGTATAATTATAGATTCAAATAGAGACAATGTTGTCTGAGAAAATGTCAGGGAATCTAGGATAAGAGCATGTATCACAATGATATAACAATTGATACATCACCAAGGCCTGGATAATTGGTATGACCAAAGTATGAGTAGCAAAGGCCTGCTATGCTGGAAAAAGTCAGGGGTCCCCCTCCACAAACTCCCACTCCATCGCGTTTTGACTGATCGGTCCTCTTCTGGGAGTGGTGTTGGGAGGAATGAGCCACTATATATAGGGGAAGAGGGGAGCAGAATTTGCGCCAAAAATCTTTAAACAGATCAGCTCTAATGTGTGAAAATCACTGACGACATTACGTCACGGAGCTCCAAACATCATCGTATCCTACTGATTAGCCTCAAATTGCCAAGTCGCGCTAGTGATGTCATCACGTAGGGGAGTTACAGAATGACGCCAATGACGTCATCACGTAAGGGGCGTCAGAGCGTGCCGTGGTCATGGTAACCATAGCGGCATCAGCAGAAACACCAGGAGCCGAGGGGGAGCCTCATCTGCACTTCATGTCTTTAGAGGCTGTATAGTGCTGCTGTCGTCATCGCGTTAATGGTGTATAGGCATGCCGTCATCATAGCAACCACAGCGCTGCCGTCAGTGACTCCAAAAGTCCAAAAAGAACCTCATCTGCACAACTTATATCAAAAGCTGTGGACAACAATTGTGAGGTCTCATTTAAACATACTAATGGTACCTTACCATAAATAGTGTAGCACGATGAACATAAGTGTTCAATATTGCGGAATATGGTTCCATAATTGTAGGAAAAAGACATGTATTAAAAAATTCCCACAGCAATGTCTGTAAGTACTCAATAGTTCTATAGTAACTTTAATGAAGTCTTGATGCATCAGCATGAAGTCCCATCCATAATCTGTAAGCGTGTATGTATTTTCAGATCTTTAGTATAGAAGTTAATGTGTCCCAAAGTGCCGACGTTATACCATAACGATGATGTCATCTCTGATGCCAAAATCCTCGTTTAGCGTGGTGTTGGTTCATTACTTCAGCATCATATTTATGGCGGCACGATGAACATAAAAATCCATGTTGAATATTGTAGAATATGGTTCCATGATTGTGGTAAACAGATATAATAAAAAAGCTCCCACAACAATATCTGTAAGCACTCAATAGTTCTCTTGTATCTTGAATAACATGTCATCTTTCTTCTTCATATTCTTAATAGACACTAGAGTAAAAGCCAATTGGGATGTACGATGGTAAATTTCTTGTTGACATCACTGTCCACAGGTCTACATCAACCATTGAACTCTTCAGAGTGGTAACTTCGTCTAAATATCCTGAAGGCCGATCTTGTAGGGCGGTCTCATAGATGAAGTTGCATGACATATTGTCCCAACAGGAGGTACTGGTCCAGGACATATAGTGATGAAAGAGAGGAAGAAAAAAGAGAGAACAAACTATTAGAGCATCTAAAATCATAACACAGTAATCTGGGCGATAGAGCAGGCTTGCTTGTACTGACTGATATGTGTGGTTGATTTCAAGTGCTGGTTGTTTAAAGGGTGTGCAGTTAGAACAGAAGGAAAGGGAAGTACTGAGTATACTAGCAGGGGTGGCTGTTTTTTGAGAGTGTGCAGTGGGTTAATCTATTTTAAAAATGTGCTGTAATTTGAAGCCTGTAACTTTTTTTCCCCTTTCTCCTGCCTGGGGCAGAGTGGGTGTGGTTGGTTAATTGGCTGGCCTAACACACCTGCAGTGGGTGGGGTTAGTTAATTGATAACCTAACACATCTGGTGGGTGTCCCTATTTAAACAGAGGCTTCTAACGAATCCTGAGCTTGCGTGTACTGACTGATATGTGTGGATGATTTCAAGTGCTGGTTGTTTAAAGTGTGCGCAGTTAGAACCAAAAGGAAAGGGAAGTACTGGGTATACTAGCAGGGGTGGTTTTTTTTTGGGAGTGTGCAGTGGGTTAATCTATTTTTAAAGTGTGCTGTGATTTGAAGCCTGTTAAAGGGAAAGAGCAGTGTAATAAGCGCTGATGCGGTGACTGTGAAAAATGACACAAAATAAGTGACAGTATTATATACAATATGCTTTACATTTAAAGTGAGGGCTGCCTAGGTAAAAGGTTAACACAAACCAGTGCAAATAATACAAAAAAAGGGGGAGTACCGGCGCCTCTAAAATATAAAATCTGACCAAATATAAAGTCCAACAAGAATGAAGAGGAGTCCTGGGAGGAATCTTCAACGAAGTCTCAATGGGGACAGACAAACATATAAGACAAAGATAAAAAAGACAAAATAAAAAAGATCATAGTGTAACTTACAAAACAAACAAAAAGCACTGAAAGGATAGATAAAAGGATTATTACAAATTTAATACAATGTAAAATAAATGAAACAACATACACATGTATGTGGGTTAGAGACACTAATAAGGCTGTAACATCCGGTAGGGGTCAAATTGAAAACCTACTTACAGCAATGCTGAAAAGTAAAAGCCCGTAGAGCAAATTGTCTTTAAATTCGGACCAAATCCTCTGCAAAGGTGGAAACCTCAGCCTTCAGGGATCCACACCGCTGGAACAACCGCTGCTGAACCACACACAGACCTTGGAGTGAGTGGGATGTATCACAGAGGGTAACCGGAGCTGCACGCTGTGGAGGGATCGCCTGGCACCAAGCACACAGACCATCAGGTTGCGCGATGTGTGGGTGATGTCATACCTCAGCGCGAGAGCAGGGGGAACACCCAGGAAGGCAGAAAAGCTCAGAGGAGCTGAGGTAAAGTCTGGGAGGACAATGCACAAATGGGGGGGGGGGGATGATACAAATCTCAGCCAGATAAAAAAAAAACCTACATGTTTCGTGACGTCAGTCACTTCATCAGGGGCATGATGGGAATAGGAAGTGTGGGCATATTTATACCAAAACACCAATAAAAGCAATTGTCAATACAATGACATAATAATGCAAAAATCAATGAGAATCAATCTAAACAGTGATAACATACTACATAAAACAAATAAAAATACAAACACAATGAAAAATAATATTAGGACAGGATGATAAAAAACAAATAAAATTGAGACCTCATGGAGCCAACCAGGGCTCAATACCCCTATCTTAAAGGCATAGTATTAAATGTACATATATAGATCCAATGCTCTGAGCATAAAGAAATCACTACTAAATAGCACAAACTATCAAGACGGCCAGTACCAACAAG
>WSYH01001344.1:0-51475 GCA_036426205.1 Ascaphus truei
GCTCTTCCCCCCCCCCTTGCCCCCTCCTCCCCCTCTTTCCCCCCCCCCCCTTCTGCCCTTCCCCCCCCCCCCCCTCCTCCTTCCACTCTGCTCCCCCACCTCCCCTCCTTCTGCTCTGCTCCCTCTCTCCACTCCCCGCCTCCTCCTCCCTCCTCTCTCCACCCCCTGCTTAACAGCGCTCACGTTTGTTCTTTCAGATTGATGACCAGAGAAGGACTCATAACTATGATGAGTTTATCTGCGCATTCATCTCTATGTTGGCTCAGGAAGGTGAGTGAGGTTTGAGATTTGGGGAGAGCGTGGGAGGGTATCGTGTGATCCCCATGACATATATTGGAAGGAGGAGGTTTCATGTCTGCCCCTCTCTTCTCCTTCCAGGGATGCTGGCAAGCCTGGTGGAGCAGAATATTTCTGTAAGGAGACGTCAGGGGGTCAGCATTGGACGTCTGCACAAACAGAGGAAACCGGACAGACGCAAGCGATCCCGGCCTTACAAAGCCAAGCGGCAGTGACGCCCCCTTCCCCTGCTTTATACGGGGTTATATAAACTGGGAGGACTACATCCTTTCCCTCCATGCTGGGTTCTAACAACCGAGAGGGGTTACCTTCTCGACATGGTGAAATATATATATCGCACAGACATGATGTGACCTGTTGCCCCTGCTAGATGTAAAGTCGCTTTGGAGGTTACCTGCCCGTCACCACACGCATGAAGCCGTTATGTCCTGTTCTCTGTGCTGGGACTTGGTGGGCAGCCAGTGTGTGCATCGTCCATCATCAATCGTTGTACAGTGGACAGATCCTGACCTTCAAGTGTAATAACTAGTTCACACGTGCCATGGTGCCCCTGCTGGAAGGTGTAATTAGTGAACGTGTCATGGCGTCCCTGCTGGAAGGATTAATAATTAGTGCACACATGTCATGGCGTCCCTTCTGGAACGAGTATTTCGTGCACATGTTTCATGGCGTCTGCTGGAAGGATCAGTGCACAGGTGTCATGGCGTCCCTTCTGGAACGAGTATTTCGTGCACACGTTTCATGGCGTCCCTTCTGGAACGAGTAGTGCACACGTTTCATGGCGTCCCTTCTGGAACGAGTATTTCGTGCACACGTTTCATGGCGTCCCTTCTGGAACGAGTAGTGCACACGTTTCATGGCGTCTGCTGGAAGGATTGTACTGGCTGGTCCCACAAGTCTCAAATCGTAGTAAGATTATTGTTCGCTGGCGCTACAAGCGATGAAACGTTTCATAACCACATTAAACATAAAATTGCTTGACTATAGCAGTGTAGATGAAGGGGAGGGGGGAGCTCGCTGTGTGTGTGCAGAGCGGAGGGGAGCTTGCCGTGTGTGCAGGGGGGAGGTGTGGTCCTGGGGTGAGGGTGCCTGCTTTATACACACGGATTTATCAATCCCTTGCTCTCTGACCCCGATTTTGGTGAAAAATATTAAGTGACTCGGAAGTAAAACCTGCAGACGAAAGGGAAATAATGACGGTGGTGCTACAGAAGAAATGTTTTATTGGTGCGTGTCCCAGTGAGAGATGCTGCTGTTTGACCCGTCCTGTTACATTATTTTGTTACTGGAGCCCCAGCTGTAGTTTTTAAACGTGAAAGTGAATACACAGCCCCAGCACGGCAACACGTCAAGTTGGCACAAGATCGGTTTGTTCCCGAGTGGCCTTTTTATTAATTGGCGTTGACGGTTTGGAAAGCCTGGTCCTGTTAATAATCCAGGGCACAGATAAGTGCCACACCGCGCTTTATCCAGTGTTTTTGAGGCTGGGTGCTGGGGAGTTCCACTGCCATGACGTAGTTAGTGGAATGCCCCGTGGTAGAGAGAGTTCCTAGGATGGACACAGAAGATTACAAGTGTGAGACGACGTGGAGCTAATATGGTGTACAGAGAAACCCCCCAACCCTAATATGGTATACAGAGAACCCCCCAAACCCTAATGTGGTGTACAGAGAACCCTCCCCCCGTGCTGTCTCCCTCCCCCCTCTCCCCCTCCCCACCTCACCTGCCCGTGTCAGTGTCTTGTAGATGGGGCACAGGTATGTTCCTGAAGCGGAGGGCCTGCGCTCGGGCATTGGGATCAGCCAAATGACGGCCATCTCTGTGTAAAGTTCTTTGGGATGAGATTCTGCCAGCTGCATCGCTGACCTGTCCCAACATGCTCCTTCCAGAAACAAACCGTGAATGTAACAGCCCTCAGAAGGGCGCTGCCGCAGCTCTGTGCCTGGCTGACTGAGAACCTGTGCGAGTTTCAGAAAGTAAGGCACTAATCCATCCATCATTTAACCCATCCTCCATCTACACAGGGGTGTGCAATCTGTTTTTAGTTGCACCCCCCTGCCCTCTTACCTGCTCTCCGACATCTCCTCTGCGATGTCATGTCAAATGCATCACGTTGCCATTTGTGTTGTCGCCATGAGAAGATGCAGGAGGCAGTTAGAGTGCCCGCGATCTTCCCCCAGCAATCAATTGAAATGTGTGGAACTGAGTTCGGCGCGCCTCCTAGTTTGTGCACGCATGATTATTTAGGGGTGCGCAAACGAGGGGAGGGGTGTCACATCACATGACCCAGCGGCGGCATTTGAGACCGTGTTGCCATGGAGACGCGTTGTCCAATGGAGACGCGGGTCACGTGACGTCATATGACCCAGCAAGTTATTTGACGCTACATTTGAGGTAAGGGGGGGGGTGCGACGTGGAGAGAGAGCGGGTGGGGGCGCAGCGCAGGAAGTTTGCGCATCCCTAATCTAACCTGGCGTGGCGGTTGCAGAGGCCCCACGATCTACCCCCAAGGCATTTAAATTAATGCCGGGGCATCGCGTGAGGCCTCTGCAACGTCCCTTACCTTGTCTTCGGCGACGTCAAATGACGCTGCGGAATTACGTTGCCATAGCAACCAGACATGTGACCCTGCTACATCATTTGACGCAGAAGAAAAGGTAAGGAGGGGGGCACGAGCAGGAAGGGAGTAGGCAGTGGGGCGCAGCGGGGAAAGTTTGCGCTCCCCTGATCTAACCCATCCTGCATCCAATCCAGCGTATAACATTCCCTTTATATAACACCCCTCTGTACTACGCAGCTACACATCAGGATAAACAAACAGGCCCCAATGCACATCTAGTGTGACTCATTATTTAGCTAATTTATACATATATGGAAGAAAACACAAGTATGGGTCATTTTATTCAATTGTAGTCACGTTAAGCGTGTAACCACTTCAAGGTGACCCTTCCTGAGTTTTGAACTCGCTAAACGTGTGTGTGTGTGTGTGTGTGTGTGTGTGTCTCTCTCACCTGGAAATTAAAAGAGATGGTGTCAATAGAAATGACAGATTTCCTAGCAAAGTTCTGCAAGGTGCCGGTTAGGAAAGCCTGTGGAAAAAAGAATCCACTGATCCAGAAAATAGTGGGGATCCCCTCAGTGATCCACTTCTGGAGGAACTGGATTCGCTGCAGGAGATCTATGACCCAGGAGGCCAAGGGCTTCAAGGAGGGATATGCCTGAAGGAGACCAATATAGAAAGAAGGGAGATAAGAGAGTAGCATGTGAGTAACAGAAGGGGAGAGAGCACAAATGTGGCACACAGAGTGCGCTACTGTATGTATGTGACAGAATGATACCTGTCTGCGTGCAAGGGGTTGCATGCTCACCTTTGCTCTCCACATTTCCGGCACGGAGTTGGTATACAGACTGTTTGCCATTAGCTCCAGCTGGGAGGACATGACGACTTGACCCTTCAGAGCTTTCAGCAAGTCACCCAGAGTCTGTGAGAGAACGCTGAGCAGCTGGTTATACCTGAGGGGAGAGGCAGAGCGCTGTATACCTGACCACATACTGTGAGACGCACCTCACACATTTGTGTAGTGCCAACCAGCACTTTACCATTTTTACATTACAGCGAATATACAAATACATCTATGCACCCAGCCACCTGCATGTTCTGCCCCTCTCTGGGGAAGGCGCAGGATACACGTTTCCTCCTATGGCACTTACCTTATGACCTCTTGCACCAGCACAGTGTTCATTGACTCCTGGTACAGAACAGGGTACCGTGACATCACTTCCTGCACAGGAATGAGGTGTGGAACTTTCTTCAGGATGCTCCCAGCGATCTCTTCAACCATCTATTTGGGGGGGGGGGGGAAGATGTCATTGACAATAGGCTCCCCTAATACACCCCACCTGTCCCTCCATGTCTTAAGCCACTTCCTGCATGTCTGCTATCTTCTCTCTCTTGGATGCAGGGATTGCAGTCTCACCTCTTCGCGGCTCCCTCCGCTGCTCTGTGTTCTAGGCTGCAGTGTCACGATGGATCCCAGCAGAGCAGAGGTCTCATTCTGAGCGAAAGTGATGTTTGCATTTTCATGCAGCCCGAACAGCTCTGTCAGATCATTGAGCGGAAGTGAGTGGATGTACTGCAGGTAACCCTGTGGAAGTAAGAGACATAGGGAGGAAGCTAGCACTGAGAAACAGGCCAGACAAACAGCAATGTCCACTATAATGTGATAAAATTAGTGTGGGCACAGAAGCTGCAAGGCTGGCACAGAGATGGGTATATTGTGGGCAAAGAGTTGGATGGAAGGGTGGCACAAAGAAGCAAATTGCAAGCAGAGATGGGCACTAAAGTAAACAAACAGACAGGTATGACAACATACTTGCATAGTAGATGAGGTTGAAAAAAGACATACGTCCATCAAGTTCATCCTACAGTATGCCAAGTTTAGACAACAGATACTTTCCTATATCCGTGCTTACAGTATATTGATGCAGAAGAAGGCAAACCAAATATTCCAATGAAATATCATTGGATGATATCCCATAAGGGGAAAAATAAATTCCTTCCAGACTTCAAATATGGGCAATCAGATTACTCCCTGGATCAACATCCTTCCCATGTATACTTATTTGGTATACCCTGTATACCTTTCCTTTCTAAAAAGGTGTCCAACCTTCTATTTCTTTTTATTTAAGATAGCAGATACAATGGATATCACAATCTCCGTGGGTAATGATTTCCACACTGTAACTGCCCTTACTGTAAAGAACCCTTTCCTTTGTTGTTGGTGAAATCTCCTTTCTCCAACCTAAAGGGATGGCCCGAGCCCTTTGCACTGCCCTTGGGATGAAGTTATTTTGAAAGTTCCTGGTTTTGACCCCCAATATATTTGTATATAGTTATCATATCCCTTCTGAGACACCTCTTTTCTAATGTAAATAAATCTAATTTAGCTAGTTTCTCCTCATGAATCAGATTATCTATCCCCTTTATTCATTTGGTGGCTCTTCTCTGCACTTTCTCTAGTTCTATAATGTCTTTTCTATGGAGTGGTGCCCAAAATGGTACTCCATATTCAAGGTGTGCTTGAATAATGTTTTATAAAGGGGCAGCATTATGTTAATTTCCCTTGCATCCATTGCCCGTGTAATGCAAGATAAGATCTTGTTTGCCTTTGCAGCTACTGCCTGACATTGGGCACTATTGCTAAGCCTGCTGTCTACAAGCACTCCTAAATCCTTCTCCATCAAGGATTCTCCTAATTTATCCCCATTTAATTTGTAAATTGCCTGTTTATTCTTGTTTCTCAAATGCATAACCTTACAGTGCAGACAGTCTGCACTATTGTCTCGTATCTCTACCCCTGAGATTGCCGACCATTGATAGAACTATGGCCACCGATTGGGATTTAACTGGGAACATGTGAGTAGGACCTGCTATTGACCCCAAAACGATTTCTTCCCGGTGGGGATGTATTACACTATTGTGTGTCTATTTTGTTTATCTTTGTCTGCTGACTCCTTGCGCTCTCAGCTTTGGAGAAAAATCGACAACTTGGAAGAACAGGAGAAACCGTTATTCACCTGGGTTTGAGCAGCGAGGATCTTTTATTATATTGCTATTTCGGTTTCTAGTGTCACTCATGATTTTATCACTCATTTCACAACTAGTATTTATTTTGTTAAGTCACGTTTGACACTGAATATCTTGAGTCTGCTATATGCAATTTGACTTTAGGACTTGAGCATAAAAATTCATGGTAATTATACACTGTCAGGGAACGCCAAATTAGAACGTTTTTATGTGTCCTCAACTTGTACACAGGCTGGTATGGCACAAACACCAGCGGACATTTAAAAGGTGGGCACAGTCCACACAGTATGGCAAAGACAGGCGTACAGGTTAGGACACAGAGCACAGATGGACAACACAGGAAGACGGGCTTTAGCCCAGACACGCACAGAGAAGGGCAACCTCTCACATTCAGATCATAGGTTGTGCTGATTTGTCGGTACACCCCAGACTCAGAGAAGATGTGACCTTCATTCAGAACCGATGGCTGATAGAAATCCTGCAGGATGCTCAGGAGGCAGCGCCGGTCCCAGTCATCGGTCACACGGCCGCCATAATTAATTTCCCCGGCCGTGTAACGCAGAACCTGCCGGGCGAGAGACACTTCAGAAACTGCCACAAGATAGCCTATGGAGAGCTGTGAGTACTGATTGTGAGAGCACCGACACACCTGCTGCCACATACATTTAATCACTGCTACCTACATTCACACACCACTGCTCTGCACACTCACACCCTCTGCCCTCACTCAAAACCTATGCCTCGCGCATGAACACTGAATTCCACGCACACACACACACCCTCTGCCTCGCAAATGTACTGCTTCCCGTCTACAGTTACTCGAGCACATACCCATCTGGCATATCCACACTCACGGCCTTGCACGCACACTCTGCCCGGTACATTCACCTTGTAGGGGATGTCCTCATACTCCTCAAGAAACATGCGAAGCTGAGAGATGCAGATCCTCAGGTCTCCGTCTGTGAATTCGTATGGGATGTTAAATCCCAATGGGCCGAATTTCCGTCTTTCCAGAGTGCTTCCATGGAAAAGGCAGAGAGATAGCAGGAGAGCCTTGTACTGAGGAGCCTGCCAGGAGAGCGGGTCCGGGATAGAGAGAGAGTGTTTTAGGGTGAGCGAGCATCAGGGACAGGGAGCTTCAGTCTGGCAGTAACCATGATAATAATTATGTGTACGGCAGTCAGTGAGTGTGAGCAAGGCGGGGCACGCACCTTGCTGCTCTCGCTCAGTTCGGCCTCATTCAGACTCAAGTAAGTGCGCTGCAGATTGGCCTTCACTCCCCGCGGCGGCTCTATGGTGAGTTTGGAGCTGTTCTGCAGGATGGACACTGGGAACTGGTTACTGGGCAAACTGGTAAGCCAGACGCGGAAATCCCGATGAACCTGAGGAGACAGCGGAGAGCTCCTGAAACACAGGGAGGAGTGGAAGGGGGGGGGGAAGGACAGGGAGCTGGTGTTGGGTGGAGACAGAGCGGTAGGGGGGTTGTTTGCAGACCTTGTCTGAGTCAATATTCTCTACCAGTCTCTCCAGTGAGGGCATCCAGCTGGGTGCCAAGTGGCAGTTCTGGAAGAAAACCCACTTCCCACGTTCCATGGAGCTGCGCATCATGGCCTCAGCACGGGGTCCCTGTGGGAAGAGTCAGGGGCCAGATCATTGAGGGGGAGGAGGATAGAAGGTTAGAACAAGGGACGAGGTACAGCTGTTACTGAGGGAGGTCAGAAGGTTTTACTGGGATATATCGGGTGGGGGAATATATAGCACATGGGATGCATGGAGGTTGAAGGGGATACACGGTTGCTAGGGGGGATACACGGTTGCTAGGGGGATACACAGGTTGGGGGGGAGGGGGCGGGGGAACAGACCTGTCCTTGGCCCAAGGAGATAACGCTCAGTTTCTTGGAGAATCTCATCTCTTCTGCGAACTTGTAGAGATCAGCGGCCGGGTCAGTGCCAGGCGAGAGAACGAATATCAGGGGTGTGGCAGGGGAGGACTCTTTGTACACAGCCCCTAGGTCTGCTGTCTAAAGGGATATAGATATATTAAAAGAAATTGCGCAACAACACAGATAACTCAGGGCTTCATCGAGCAGGTGAAGAGCGAGTAGAAAACCACCATTGATGTACAATGCATCCTTTATGGGAGGGTGTGTATCTTTATGTGTAGGTGTGTATTATTTTTGTGGGGAGGTGTATTAATAAGTATGGGTGTGTATTTACGTCTGGGTGAGTATTATTTATGTGTGGGTCAGTATTAAGAAGTATGGGTGTTAGATAGTTACATAGTAGATGAGGTTGAAAAATGACATACGTTCATCAAGTTCAACCTATGCCAAATTTAGACGTCAGATACTTATCCTATATTTGTATTTACAGTATGAGGCTGGGCATTAATAAGCATGGGTGTGTATTATTTATGCGTGGGTGGATATTAATAAGTATACATGTGTTTAGCGGTGTCTCTCTCTCGCACCTTCTGTCCCTCGTGAGGAAACACTGGCGTCTCCTACCCTTGTGTACTTGCTCCAGTTTGTAACGTACCTGTGGCTCTATGAAGCGCTGTCCCAGGTGTTGGCTCACATAGTCCTGCAGGGCATTCGTTACTTTATCCCCTCGCAGACAGCGGAGAATCAGCAGCTTCTGGAAGGAATCCAGAGCCTGTCCCCACTCACCAGGGAGCTTCTCCCTGCAGAACAAGCACACACACAGAGTAATAGCAGGGTCAGGGTAACAGCAGCACACACAGAGTAACAGCAGGGTCAGGGTAACAGCAGCACACACACAGAGAAACAGCAGCTCACGTGGAGGAGCAGGCACAGGGTCACACCAGCACATGCAGAGTTATAATAGCAGGCTCAGGGTAATACCTGGGCAAGCAGAGTAACAGCAGCAGACTCAAGGTAACACCAGCACACAGAGTAAATACAGCAGCTCAGGGTAACAGCAGCACATGCATAGAAACAAGCACGCGCAGAGCAACAGCAGCACACATAGAGCTACAGCAGCACGCGCAGAGCAACAGCAGCACACATAGAGCTACAGCAGCACATGGAGTAGGCTCAAGGTAACACCAACACACGCAGAGTAACAGCATGCTCATGGTAACAGCAGTACACACAGAGTAACAGCATGCTTAGGGTAACAGCAGTACACGTAGTCCTCGCTATCCAACATTTCACTTTACAACGAATGGCATATCCAACGCTTTACAATGCAACCCTATGGGCTGTTTTTTGACGCCTGAATGCGTTATCCAACGCTCACCGCCACTGATTAACATGGGACTCACTTTATAACAGTTCCACTATCCAACGCTACTTCCAGAACGGATTCCGTTGGATAACCGAGGACGGCCTGTATACGCACATATCCTCTCACTTGCCACATATCCTCCTGTACTCCTCACATCACACACATACACAGTGTCACCTCTGCGACTTACCTGCACTTCTCACACTGTCAAAGGATCACACTGAGGGTTTCATATGGTCACATTGAGAGTATCACAGGGACACATTGAGGGTCTCACACAGAGCATCTCACAGAGTCACACTGAAGGTCACAGCGTCTCCACGGATAATCTATCCTAAACAATGCTGTCAGAAAAACTCTACTCTTTCCGAAATCTGTCTCAGCGTCTCCCCTGCTGAAATCACTCTCCTGGCTTCCTATCAAATCCCACATCTCAGACTCAATCCTCACTTTTAAAGCTTTACACTCTTCTGCCCCTCCTTACATCTCAGCCCTAATTTCTCGTTATGCACCATCCCGACTCTTGCGTTCTGCTCAAGGATGTCTTCTCTCTACCCCCTTTGTATCTAAATCCCTCTCCCACCGTAAACCCTTCTCATTGACTGCCCTACACCTCTGGAATGCCCTCCCCCCCAATATCCGACTAGCACCCTCTATATCCACCTTTAAAACCCACCTACTTAAGGAAGCATATCAGTAGCTCAGTGGCTGATACTTTACACCTGATACATAAAGCGTGGCCCCTTGCAGACACACTTACCAGAACACCCTCCTACTGTATCTGTATGTTCCTCCTACCAATTAGATTGTAAGCTCTTCGGAGCAGGGACTCCTTTTCATAAATGTTACTTTTATGTCTGAAGCACTTATTCCCATGACCTGTTATTTGTATTATTTGATATTTATGATTGTCGTGTGTATTACTGCTGTGAAGCGCTATGTACATTAATGGCGCTATATAAATAATGACATACATACATAACACAGAGAGTCTCATACGATCACACTGAGGGTCTCATACTAAAGGTCACAGAGGGTCTCGCAGTAACACATACACAATGTCACATCTGTGGCTTACCTGCACTCCTCACAATGTCACAAGGTTACACACAGGGTCACACAGTCATACTGAAGGTCTCACACAGAGCATCTCACAGGGTCACAGAGCATCTTACAGGGTCACACTGAGGGTCACAGAGCGTCTCACAGGGTCACAGAGCATCCTACAGGGTCACACAGCGTCTCTCACACACAGCGTCTCACAGGGTCACAGAGCGTCTCACAGTGTCACATTAAGTGTCACAGAGCGGGTCACACCGAGGGTCACGGAGCGTCTCACAGGGTCACACGAGGGTCTCACCGGTGCGGCTCGGGGCTGTCATATATCCTTCTGTACTCGTCACTGTGCTGTGGGAGTTGCTCAGTGATGGTGTGGAAATTGCTGACTGCACTTAAACTCTGGATGTCCCTCCACGAGCGCTCACTCAGCCACTCAGGACACGGATTCACACCCAAAGTGGGCGTTGTGCCCCCCGACAGCAAGAAGCGCCATTCCTCCTGTGAGACGAAACCATGAGTGTGTGTGTGTGTATATATATATATATATATATATATATATATGTGCACCGGCTACTGAGACGCCAGGGATTAAAGACTCGTACAATGTGCTGATCTCATATATGAAATGTAAGTGTATTTTCCTACTATCTGTTGTGTACAATATCATTTTTATACATACTACACTATGATCGTCTCTTTCATCATTCCATCGTTTTGTGAGTGACACTGGAAGACTGTGTGCAAAATAAAGGCAATTATTTGTACCTGGATGGAAAACCGGTTGAAGGATGGACAGAGAGTTGACATAAATGGAACCTTTTCAGGTTGGGCTAAAGTTGTGCGTGGAGTACCTCAGGGATCGGTACTGGTGCCCCTGCTTTCTAACTTGTTTATTAATGACCTTGATGTTTGCTCTCTATGCTAAGTCTCCATCTTTGCTGATGACTCTAAATTGTGTAAGGTAGTAACATCTGATCAGGATGTAATTTCTCTCCAGAAGGACTTGGAGAGACTGGAATATTAGGCAGGTAAATGGCAGATGAGGTTTAATACAGATAAATGTAGGTTATGCATTTGGGAAACAAGAATAACAAATTAAATGGGGCAAAATTAGGTGGTAAATACTTGATGGAGAAGGATTTAGGAGTGCTTTTAGATATCTACAAAAAAAGGTTGGACAACTTTTTAGAAAGGAAAGGTATACAGGGGTATATCAAATAAGTAAACATGGGAAGGATGTTGATCCAGTATGTGTATTGGTGTGTGGATCAGTTTGTGTGTGGGTGTATCGGTATGTGTATCGGTGTGTGGGTGTGTGTATCCGCGTTGTGGGTTTATATCGGTGTGTGGGTGTATCAGTATGTGCATCAGTGTGTGGGTGTGTGTATCGGTATGTGTGCGGGTGTGTGTATCAGTATGTGTATCGGTGTGTGAGTGTTTGTATCAGTATGTGGGTGTATGTATCAGAATGTGAGTGGGTGTGTGCATCAGTATGTGTATCGTTGTGTGAGTGTATGTATCAGCATTGTGGGTGTATATCGGTGTGTGGGTGGTAAGTCCCCGACCCCAGCCACTCACCGGGTGGATGAGTTCCTGGTTCATGAGGATTCGCACACACAGCAGGAAAGAGAACATCAGCTTGTGCTTCTCAAAGAGGCTGCGACACACGTTACAGAAGAGACTGAAGGTGAAATGAGTGTTTATGTTCACTATCCGCTTCTCCACCATTTCTGAAAGGGTCAATCAACAGGCCAGAGATTAAAGCAAGCCTGCCCACCGCAAGGCCCCACCTCCCCGACACACACAAGATGATGATGATGATGAATGTCCCATAGGATAAAGCATGGCACAGGGTGATATAGCATGGCACAGGGTGATATAGAATACTAATGCCAGAGGGTAGTATAGAATATAGCCTGCCACAGTGTGATAATGGAGCGTGGCACTGGGAGATATAGAACGCAGCGTGGCACTGGGTGATATAGTACCTGATCTCTCTGAGTTGGCGATGGCCGCCATGAAGATGCCCATGAACCACTCCAGCGAGTACTGGTACATTGGGTCAACATTGGACAGATCTGAGACGCAGAAGAAGAGGATCTGTGTTCTAACAGCCACTGGGATGTACTGACGCCTCGTGTTGTCTATATCTCGCTCAGTCTGCTCCGCCACACGCACCTTCGCCTGTGAAATCCAGAGTGCTGTGTGAGATCATCAGCCAGCAACTATGTAAATCATCACACACACACAAAGAAAGAGTTGGCCAAAATAAGCCTCGCCTAGGTAGGTGGTCATTACACACAGTATTGGGGTAGTCAGCCGGGCTTCACCTTTATTATATCAGGCTGGCTACCCCTACCGTGACATTCGCCACTCGAGGTGAATATCAACATTCCGGTCAGACTCTTTAACCTTTATTAAGATGCATAAACAGTGATCCCTACCCAAGCCTTGGAATATTGTCTTGTTATTTTCAAATGCCTCCATCCCATCTTCTTACTGATTATATATATATATATATATATATATATATATATATATATATATATATATATACAGTCATACATATACAGACACACACACACACACACACACACACACACATACACCAGCATAACCGAACGAATGCCTAATTTAGCAAGTGAACTGGTTGATAACCGTTGCTATGTAACCAAACAGACGCCATACTGTAGGTGGCGCCCCTAATGCACTGGTTGTGCATCTTAGTTCAAAGAGTCAGAAACAGAATCCTCACCTCATTAAATGTAGCACATTGATTTTTTTCATCATTTTAGCACTCACCTAGGAAGTCTTAAGCTGCGCTTACACCGCTGGCGACGGCAACACGACCGATGACGTCACCTGTCGCCATTGCGATTGTTGTCTTCGGAGTTTTGGTGACGTCGCTGGCTGCAAGGCCAGCGACGTTATAAAAGGGGAGGGCAGAGGCACGGAGAAGCTCCCAATTGGCCGCAAGGGGAGACCGTTGCCGAAAAAATCAAATACCAGAGACTACCAGATTTCTGGTAGCACTGTCGCTCCGTTGCTTTGTCGCCATCGCGTGCACTATAAGCGCCGGCGACAATGCATTTGTTTTGCCCCGTGTCGCCGGCACTGTAAGCGCGGCCTTATGTTGCGGTGTCCTTTATCTGGATAATTCCTGTGGGTGCCTGTGTTCTAGTGGATCACCAACTGCTCTACTACAGTATAAATATTTGCTATATAGCTATCACAGCACTCCATTGTTCAGGTGAAAAAGTCAACACTTTTTATTTTCATCATAGCATCTAAAATTGTTTAAAAAAACAAAAAAAAGAGTGGTGACATTTAGGCCCTTTTCTAAAGCTTCGTTTTGGCTCAAAGGCCTGAAACATTGCACTTTTGAACAACGAAGTGCTGTGATACCTTTATAGCAAGGCCTAATGGAGGAAGGGAGGGATTGTGCTGCCACAGGCCGATGGAGGGTTTGTCTATCGTGGACTGGTGCAGAATCCAGGCAAAAGCAATAGGGGGGAGGAAGGAAGGAAGGGTCCAGTCTGCAGACCCATGGTGAGAAGTAGGGGAGCTTAGAGTGATGGAATGGGGAATCTGTGCTGATAGGGCTTGATGTATGGAAAATGTGGGGCTAAGAGGGGAGTCCTACTGACTCGTTCCTTCTTCTCATGTGCCGCAATTCCCTGCACTTCCTCATTAGCACTGTCATGTAGAGATGCACCACAAGATTCAACAGTGCCTGTCGTATCCCTTTTCCGGACATTAAAAATTTGAAGTGACAAACCCTGGACAAAAGAGCCATTGAGCAAACAACTAGTCGGACACAAATATTAGGTCCCCAAAAAAGGTATGCCAAGTAAAAAATAGACATCTGCAAACCCTAAAAAAAAATGATATATATATATATATACACATATATATTTATATATATATATTTATATACAGTACACACACACGTATCATCATCTTCAGCCCTTGTCGAACCACTGCTGGATGAAGGCTTCCCCAATGATCTTCCAGGTACTGTGGTTGCAGCTCCTCTTCAACACATCTCTCCAACACATTTTTTGATTTAATCCTTCCATCTTTCTTTTGGTCGTCGTCATGGTCTTTTCATTTCTCTTAGAGTCCAGTTGAGTACCATCTTTGTTCAATGATGGTCATTTCTTCCTGCGATCCATCACCGTGAGTACAGGCAGAATACACTGGTGAAAAACTTTCCTCTCAAGGCACTATTGAAGATTTCCTTGAAATATTGTCTTGTTTTTTTTCAAATGCCTCCATCCCATCTTCTTACCGTTTATTTCATTCAATAGGTTCCCATCCATTGTTATTTGACGGCCAAGGTAGACCTAGTCTTTCAGTTCTTCTAGTTCTATTCCATTTATTTCGATCTCTGCAGACTTGACACATTTGTTGACCATCACTTTGGTCTTGCTGAGATTCATATGGAGGCCACTTTCTTACTTGCTTTGGCGAGTTCTCTGATTTTTTGCTGGAGGGCCTCTGGACTTGTGTCAAAAATAGCAATGTAATGTGCAAATCATAGGTGACTCAAACAGTCACCATTGATTTTGATTCCTTTTTTCTCCCAATTCAATGTCTTGAATAGTTTTTCAAGTGTTGCTGTGAAAAGATTTGGTGACATGGCATCTCCCTGTCGCACTCCCTCGCTGATCTTTATCTTGCTTGTATCTTCATGTGATCTAATGGTTGATGTGGCATTCTCCTAAATGTTCTTTATAATATCAATGTACACTCCTTCAACACTGTCTTCTTAATGCGTTTCAAACGGCTGAGGTGTAAACAGAATCAAATTCTTTTTTTGTAATCTATGAATCCTAAAATGAGCAAAATCTCGCTTGTTCTGTAGTCTGGGCTTAGTCCAGGTTCTGTTGCCTCCGATTAGCGAGAATCTTCATCAAAATCTTGTAAGTGATTGGAAGTAGACTGATTGGCCTGTAGTTCTTAAGGTCTTTGTCTCCTTTATTTTGGATAAGGATAACTATGGCGTTGCTCTATTGTCCAGGAATGTTCCTGTTCTTAAAGCAACATGTAAACAGTTTTGCAAGGTTTTCATCTACTTTTTCCCCAGGTTCTTTCAAGATTTCAGTTGTAATTCCAGCCTCCCCGGGAGCCTTCCAATTCTTCATGGATTTGATTACCTTTGCCATTTCTTCTGGGAGGACGCATGGTACATCATTGGTGGTTTTCTACGCACTCTTCCTCTGCTGGATAATGCTCTGTGTTATGTGTTTCATGTAGAAATCCTTAACTCTCTTTATGACAAGTGCACAGTCTTTTATTGTTGATCCATCGTCTTGTTTGGATGTGATGATTTACTTCTCAACCATAACAATAAGCCGCTGCGTCGTCTTCTTTAAGCTTTTGTTATTCTCAATAATTATCTTCATCGTATCACGGTTACATTTTCTTACATTTTCAGTTATATGCTTGCGGATAATCTTTGATAGCTATGCACATTCAATTCTTGTTCATCTTTGGAGTGTTCCATTTCTTGTTATTTCTTCAGTAACAGCTTTGTCTCATTTGATATTCGAACCGTTTTTTGTGAGCGATTCCTCCAGTATTTTTCTCCGCTTTCAACTACAATATTGATCAGTTCTTCATCAATGTTTGTTAATGTATCCCCATGCATTTTTAGCAGGTGGAGCAATTTTCTTGATTTTGATTATTTTTGTCTTCAAGCTCAGATGTAATTTGCTGTGAACCAATCAGTGACCATGTTTTGTGTCAAAACAATTAAGTACTGTGCCATCTTCAATTACGTGTTTCTTGATAGCTAGGATATAATCATAATTAATTATATTTTTCCATTCGGTCTACTCCATGTCTATTTGTTTTTTGATTCTTATTTGAGAATAAAGTCATGATGTAGAAGTTTTCACATTCTGCAAATTCTACCAATCTGTCTCCAGGATTATTCCTGTTACTTTAACCACACTTACCAGTCATTTTGATGCAGTGAGATAAGGATTTGAGGGAAGGATATATATATTGTGATACAGTCACTGTCTGTATGGGCTGGAGTGGTGCAGCAAGTGTGCTTTCCAGCCTATAGGGAGTTAACCACCCCTGGAGAGGCTTGTTGCAGGTGCAGCAAATTAGCTAATCAGCCTGGCCCGCTGAGTGAGCAGGTGTGTAAAAGGCAGACCGAGAGCTGCACACACAGAGAGACTGCTTTCCTCAGAGAAGGGTGGGAGAGAGCAACTTCTCCCCAGCCAGGAGGAAGCTGGCTGGCACAGTCCCCTGGGGTTGCTGGACATTGGTCGTAGAGCCTGCTGGCACTGCCTGGGTGGCACATCTGGGAAGAAACAAGTACATGAGTCTCCTGTGGAAGCAGGGCTGTCCTGTCCAGGACATTGGATCCTGAGGGATTTCCTGGACTCTTGTGGGACCGAGTCCTAACAACAGACTGGACTGTTGATATTGTTGCTAACCGGGTGGGTTATTTAAAGCTGGGAATCAGTTTAGTTGGCCAGGGACAGTCAGAGAGGGAGCTGATGTTTAGACAATCTCCTGATAGGAGAAGGCTTTATTTTTATTATTTGTTTTCCTTAAAGGGACAGTGGTCCTATTACTGTGTTATTTAACCCCTGTAAATAAACCCTGTATAAAGAAATAGAGTTTCCTGCCTTAATATGAGACACAAGACCCCACAATGTGACACATACCTTGATCTCCCCAGCCTTCTGCTTGGAGGCTTCCAGCACTTTGATGAGGTCCACATCATCCACGGGATTCCCCTGGGAGGAGCTGAGACGCATCAGGATCTGGTCCTCAATATCCTTTAGCTCCTGTCGCATCTTAGCATTGGACAGGATCAACTGGTTCTTGGCTTCTTCTAGGTCTGGTCGATCCTGCGCCACCACTTGCCCAAGGAGCTGGTCTTCCAGGCCACTGAAGGAGCAAGACAATAGCACAGCACCCACAAAGACAGAGTTAGAGGGCTCAGGAGCAGTTATTAGCTGGTGGGAGTGGTCAGGGAAGTCAGTAGCTGGAAGGGGGTTGTTAATTGCTGGTGGGAGATGTATGGTGCAGAGTATCTGGTGGGAGGTGTAAGGGGTTGGTTAGGAGCTGGTTACCTTGGAGAGAGAGTGAAGTTGATGAGTGTGACCTTGGTGCAGATTTCTGGCGCATAATGAGGGTTGGGAAGCTTGGTCGTGATGTACATCCTGAAGTCATCATGGTAAGGAATGATAGTGTCTCCCAAACGTAGCACCGTGCTCCCTTGCTGTTTGTAAGTCTGGAAAGCCCCCAAAAAACACTAGGAGTCAAACTCAGGGTGTAGCAGGACGTGGGGGAGAAGGGGATGTACATGACTGATAGATGTTATATAGAGTTTATTAGTGATTGGTTATAGTGCTGAAGGTTAGTGGTGGTATGATGGAGGTGTAGCACCACATGGCTTAAGTAACTTATATTTGTATTTTACCTAGGAAAAAACACATTGAGAGTTACCTCTCATTTTCAAGTTTGTCCTGGGTACAAAAAAAATAAGTTGAAAACATTACAAGTCACAGTTACAAACATGTTTAAAATAGGAAGCAGCAAAGTCTTGAAAGAACTTAAAAAGGAGGCAGTTTTGAGACACTGGTATATTGTTCCAAAAGTAAGGTGTTCGGTAAGAGAGGGAAGAGCAATGAGATTGTTTATTGAACCTTGGAACTATAATCGGGTTTCTGGAGGCAGATGTACGGAGAGAAGTGCTGAGTACAGTAGGGGTGAGAAGCGTGTTCAGATAATTGGGTAACTTGTCCAGAAAGTATTTTAAGGCAAGACAGTAAAGATGTACGTTGCATCTGGACTCGAGGGGTAGCCAACCTAGTCCAGTTAACATATCACAGTAGTATGTGTTGAGATTGCATAATACGGCAAAAAATGCATATGTAGTTGTGAAGAATGTTTGCTGAGGTGAATTTTGGGTGTTGTACCATACACTATATCCAGTCAGTAATTGGCATTAGCATCTGCTGTGCAATACGCTTACTGACCAATGGGCTTAAGCAGGATTTATTTATTTTTTTTAAATATCTTTATTGGGGTTTTCAGGTGTTACATGTCATAATAGCAAACTTTCATGTTGCGTTATATTGTTCCAGTTGTTTTTCTTCTCTTAAAACAGATAATCAGAAGTATTACCCCACATTGGACATCTATACACCTCTTATATAACTTCAAATCTACTATCCCCTTGATGTCTTTAGAGTAGATGTCACAGTATGACTATACATTCAGGTGGTGGTCAGGCAAAGAAGATTAGTTATCTAACATCTATTACAGTAACATTCCCGATTTACTAAAGTAACCATAGCAAATAAACATTCAACTGTTAACTGTCTCCTTTGGTTCTGGCTTTCTTTTAAGAATTTATGTTAAGGTTCTTTTCCCACTCCTCCCATGAGCTTTTGGGCAGTCTTGAAAATAGTGAGGACCACCTTTCCAACAAATTTGGCTCTGAGTGTCTCATTACCTAGAAAGGCAGCAAATCTGTCTATTTTGAAAAATTCGACTAACTTGGATTCCAGGGTTGACATTGTTGGGGCCCTGTTTTCTACCCAAAAAATAGTTATACAATTACTTGCAGCTACAGTATTTGGATTATATACACAATTTCTGGAAGTTTTGTTGTTCCCTCCCCCTCCCTGTCGCCACTGATCCAGATTGCCAAATTGAAGCGGGATGAGGTTTATCCTTAAACCCATTCTTAACCTGTCATTGCTACATTGTGTTACTTGTTTCCAAAAAGTTAGGATATATCTGCATGTCCAGAAAATATTGATTAACTGATTAATTTTAGTTTTCTTCCAAATCTGACAAAAGTTCTATTAATTTCCTGAATGTCTGTACATTTAAGTGATATTAGTAGCATAAGAAGAGGATACAGTAGTTTTGGGAATGCCATCATTTTGATCACATTAGCTCTGCCCCAGAATGAAAGATACACCGGTATGTTTTCCCATTTTTCAGCTCGTTTTTTTACTTTCTCTATGATGGGCATAATATTTAGTTTATAAAAGTTATTAAGGTTATTTGGGATATGTATCTCTAGATAATTTATTTGGATATATGCCCATTCGAACTGTTGTATATCTATTTTTTTCCTGATATCTGGATAATTTCTGATCACCGGGAGTACCTCAGGCTTATTAAAGTTATTTGTGTATCCAGAAAAGCTTCAGAATCTGTTAATTGTTTTTACTATTGCGAGTATGGATATTTTTGGTTCAGATACAAATAGCAGTATATCATCCGCAGAGTGAAATTTTTGTTTTTCATTTGCCAATTTCGATATCCTTAAACTCCTTTATCTGGTTTAAGTACACCGATAGTGGCTCTAAGGCCATGATAAACAGCAATGGGGAGAACGGACATCCCTGCCTTGTACTTCTTGCCAACGTAAAGTTTTTTTAATGTTGGTTGTTCACCATTACTGACATTTCTGGTTTGATATAGATTCGCATGATAGCCTTCAATTCCAAATTGTTTAATTGTATGGAATAGATGTATCCATGTGATTTGGTTGAATGCTTCCTCTGCGTCAAGCCCTAGAATTAATTTACCCTTACCTTATTTTTTGTCTAGCGGGTGATTGTTGTAATAGTCAATGACATAGAATACCTTCCGGACATTAGTAACGGAGTTTCTGCCAGGTTCCAATCACATTTGATTCTCAGATATCAATGCTGATATTATTATTTTTTCAGCGATTTGCTAATATTTTGGTCAGCAACTTGAAATCCTGATTTAGGAGTGATATGGTTCTGTATGAGGCAGGTTGGTCACCGTCTCTGCCCTTTTTATACATCACCTTAATGATAGTTTTGTTAAACGTTTCTGGTACAGGGTTCAACATAGGATTACATTAAATACTTTCTTTAGCTTGTTATCAAATCTTTGCTTAATGTCTCATAAAATGCTGGAGAGTGCCCATCCGGTCCCGGTGCTTTACTGTTTTTTTAGGGAGCTAATAGCTATGGATATCATTTCGCCCCTAATCTGTTCTTTTAAGGCTTGAATGTCCTTATCACCTTTGGTAGACTTAGATGTTGCCAAAACATATTTCTATTATCTAAGTTTTCCTCTCTAACCTCATATAACTTTTTATAAAAGCTCTCAAATTCCATTAATATCTGTGTGGTTTTTATGAAATCGGTTTCCCTTTATGTCTTTAATGGCTGGTATAATGGTAGGGGTGAAGGGTGTTTTTTTGTTAAGTTAGCTAATAGTTTGTCAGATTTATTTCCAAATTTAAAGAATTTCAAATTGTTGAACAATCTGTTTCTATTTTATCCTGAATTAGCTTTTCATATTCCAACCGTGTTTTCAGGTATTGAGCTTTGTTGGCGCCTGAGGAGTAGGTTCTAAATATATGGAATGCTCTGGTTTGTGCATTTGCTGCTGTTACTCACTGTTCATTTGTTTTCCGTCTATGCTAAGTAGTAAAGTTTATTATTTGTTGCCTCATAACTGCTTTAGCCATTTCCCAAAATAACTTGGGCTGGGATTCATGGGCTTTTTATTGATTACATAATTGTTCCAAGTTTTCATTAGAAAAGCCTGGAACTCCCCATTTGATGCTAAAGTTGCTGGGAACCTCCAGCAGGGTTCTGGAGTCCATTCTAGTGTCAGGTGTACTGACGCGTGGTCAGAGAACACAAGCTCCCCAATTTGTACTTTATCAGTTCTACTCTTTTCCTGTCCACTAGGATATAATCTATCCTTAAAAAGACTTTGTGTGGGTAGGCGTAAAATGTGAATTCTCTGTCCATAGGGGGTGACAGTGCCTCTAGCTATCAATTGTTTCTTGTGATTCGTGCATGTGTTGGAAGTTTTCACTTCCTATTGTTTTTGGTGGTCTAGAGTCTTTATTTTTAGATTTATCCATTAAGTTGTCATGGCATATATTCAAGTGTCCTCCGAGAATAATTGGGATCCGTTTAAATCCTATTGTCTTGCTCACTAAGTCTGCGAAAAATGTAGGAGAGTACTTATTTGGGGCATACAATAATCCTTCTACCCACTATTGTGAATCAGAACCATTCTACCATCCTCATCTTTGTGCAATCGCCCAAACAAATACTCTCCCAGAGAGGTATACCAGTAGTAGTGCTGGCTGGCCCTAGTTTTGACATACTGCAGACCCCTCCATGTGGCTACCCCTCTTTCCATCATACGACAAGGCCCAGCACTTCTCTACCCACGTTCTTTCTAATTTTGCATGTTCTAGATAATTTAGGCGAGTCTCTTGTATTAGGGCTAGTTCTACTTTGTTAATCTGTAGATGGCCGAGTATTTTTGCTCTCTTTATTGGGAAATGAATTCCCTTTATGTTCAATGTTGATATTTATTATTTATTCATGGCACCTTTCTATGGGGAAGGGCAAACCTGTTCTCATCTCGTAGTTCTTTCTCTTTGGAAACATAATATAAATAACAATCATAACATTTGTATTTGTTATTTATATGATTGTCACATGTATTACTGCTGTGAAGCGCTATGTACATTAATGGCACTATATAAATAAAGACATACATACATTTAACTTTAAAAAAAACACTTGACCGGTTCAAGATAAACGTAAGTATAACTTTGTGTACATACATGTGTACAGTATATAGGAGAGTTAATCTTTTCTCCCCCTCAAACCTTCAGTATAACGCTACTAAAGGCGCCCATGCCGCCTCTGACCACCTCGTAGATAGTTTCCGGTCAATTTGCCTGTGTGTGTAATGTTCATCAAGAGGAAGAAGACATAGTGAATCATCATAGTGGGAAAGGGCATAGAAAACATAACATGTTATCTTGTTAACATTCTCTCAGTATGGGCTCTCTTAGCTCCATCTTCCTGTCCCCTCCCCGCTGGGGTGGCTCTTTCTCTGCGTGTGATTGGCATATCAATGCCATAGTCATTGTCTCTGATGTACCTTCCTTTCTCGTAGTCACTAGAGCGACTCTATTCAGTCTCTGAGGCTGACCTCTTAAGGGGAGGGTATCCCTGTCTTACCCATGGCCCACTCACAGAAAAAAGGGAGAGAGAAAAAAAGGGAAGCAGCCCGCAAAATCAATGCTCATCCTCTCCCGTCGTTATTCCTGTGATTCCAAAATCTTTAGTGCTGAGCCTGGGTCCTGGAAGATTCTTTCTCCTTGTTCTGTTTGGACTCAGCTTTGCTGGATACATCAAGGCAAATTTCATGTCTTTGTTGTACAGCTGGGTGCAGACAATGGAAAACTCCTTCCTTTTTCTTGCCACCGACACTGATAAGTCCTGGAAAATCAGGATTTTGTTTCCTTCCAGTTCAAGATTTGCTTTGCGTTTGTAGGCAGTGAAGATTTTATTTCTCTCTGAAAACTCCAGAAAGCGAGCAATAACTGGTTTTGGCCTCTTTTCTCAGAGGACCGATACGATGGCATCTTTCTAGTTTAATACAGTTTTCTCCTGTAGGAATCTCTAGGATACTTGATACGGTTTGTGATATGATTGTGAGTAATTGTTTCCCTGAGTTCTCTTCCAGTATTCCAATAAATCTGAGGTTATTTCTTCTTTGTCTGTTTTTTTTGGTCCTCCAGCTGCTCCGTTAGATTACATATGTTCTTGCTCATTATTGATATGTCCTTCTGTGCATCATTTAACTTGTCCTCACAATAACTGCTTCTTTGTTCCACCTCTTGGAAGTCGATGCTTGTGTGATCCCAGTTGTTGTATATCCTCTAGCGTTTTCTGGATGGGTACTAATTTAGAGTCCTAAGGAGGGGATATACTCATAATTGCTTGTCTGGTGATCCCCTCACATTGAGTCACACGTCTTCTGTCTGCTCCCTTACATTTTCTGCTTGTCCCTGTTTCCCCTCTCCTGCTTATCACTTTATGGGGGTTTCATTGTAGTTGGGCGTTTGGTGACAAATGTGTCCATAAAATCATATTTTAAGCAAGAACTGATTTTGTTGCACTGTCAGTTTTTTTCTCTCTCTCCAGGCATCACTAGTCGGGTCATCTCAAGGCACTATGGTCTAGCTGTGTGGCATTATCTACCTCCCATGGTTATACCTTGTAGGTCTCCTTGAACTTTAATGTCCTCCTCATTTTACTCATCCCTCCCAGTTCACAGTCCTTGTTTAATGTTTAATGTGTGTCCAGACGAATGTGTTTTTTTGGGGGTTATTTATTTAGCCTTCTGCTGTGGTGTTTTGTATTGTCCCTGTTACTCTCTCCCCCTGCTGCAGCTCACCTGCTTCCCCTTCACTGCGTTGCAGGTTTTATCCTCGTGTGTTCAGCAGCCATCTTGGATTCATTGCCTCTAGGCTGGGGGGGGGGGTAGAGGGGGAGAGAATCCAAGACAGTGAGGGGACCCACAGTCATTCCAGTTGGCCACAGCCAAGAGTCAGGCCGTCCCCTCAGCTGGGGGGTTGGAGCTGGGACAGGGGGGAGCCGGGCGCTGTTAGTTTCACCCTTTCGCAGTAGTCCAGCTATTACCATGATCTGGTCTCTCTCTATTTCGCGGCCATTGCTCCTTTAGATTTGTTTTCCTTCAGTGGTCCGCCTCCGGTGCCGACCACGGGTCCGGCTCACCTCGTTCTCGCCTACCGCCTCTGTTGCCTTCCCGCCCCCCCCCCCCCATCGTATACGGCGCGGGACTTCCCCCTTTTGTTGTACGGCTCAGTGCGATAGAGATGCATCTCAGGGGTGTTTCTGTTATTTTAATGCGGCAATGGTTCTGTGCTAGAACTGTCGTGTATGAAAGGGATGGACGGCAGTGTTACAGTGGGGGGGGGCACCGGGTACATCACAGGCCCGATCGTGAGCTACAGGCCTCGACCTTGTGGTCCATATCATGCCCGTCAATACCTCTCCGGTCTCGCTCACCTCAACTCCGCCTCTTGGAGACCTCTCGGGTTTCCTTCACTCTGTGGAGGACTACCCACTCCGCTCGTTTCACTCGTGTTCCCTGTACTTGTTGGCTGATCTTATATGCCCGCTATTCGTTCCTGCATTCTGGTGTTGGCAATGTCCACTAGGCCTCAAGACTTTTCTGGATCACAGTTTCGTTAACCATTGTCTGATTATTATATTCTTTGAGAATCTGCTGCCAATTTATAGCAATGGCAATGGATTAGGGTTACCACACTTAGGAGCCCCAGCTTTATGCGGCCGTCTTCCAAAGCCCCAGACCAATCCCCTATCAGCAGGAGTTATTTCTATCAAATGCATCTAGTGTGGGATAGATTTTGGATGTAAGTTTGTCAATATGTAAACCAAATGTTAGATGGGAGTCAAGCCTCGTACCCAAATATTTAAAGCTAGTAACTGAGGCAAGATTAGTGCTAGAGCTGGTTCTGATCAGTAGCTCTGTTATGGGACACTTTAGAAATGTATTGTTAGTCCCAAGTACCATCTATACAGTTTCGCCAGTGTTTAAAAATAGTTAGTTTTTTTTTTTAATGATCCGTTTTTTCAACCTTAGAAGAATCAGACTGCAGCACATTTTCCAGGACAGAGAGACTGGGATTGCGTGTACATAGGATAGTATCACCCGCAAACATGTGTAGAGAGGCTGGGACTGCACTTGTATGCCGATGATACTATCCTGTGTGTAGCTTCTCTAAACATGTTTGCGGACAATACTATCCTATATGCATGCAGAGCGTCTGGGACTGCATGTATACAGGATACACAACACAGAGTATTTCACACCGCTCACTTCTAAATAAACATAATCAATAATTATAATTGTCAAGTGTTAATTAATAACACTAAATGAGTGCTACCTATGTACAGGAGTTAATAGTATTAACAATTGAATGATCGCGTGATATAGTCACAAGAACATTCACAGAAGTACATTTAGGGTGCACATCACAATAATCATTTTTAATTTTCTTGAATAGCTATAGTGAAAAACCAAGGTGAATAAGTGAAAAATAAAAATAATAATAAAATATTATTAAAACACGTTAAAAAGAGCAAACCGGATTTTATGTCCGATACAACAGGCGGCTATTAAGAAGGTGTAATAGGCGCGGCATCTTTGGGTGTTATTGTCACGCTTCTAATAGCAGGCTTGTTGTGGGAGGCATGAAAAACCAAACGCTCACGTTTTTAATAATATTTTATTATTATTTTTATTTTTCACTTATTCACCTTGGTTTTTCACTATAGCTATTCAAGAAAATTAAAAATGATTATTGTGATGTGCACCCTAAATGTACTTCTGTGAATGTTCTTGTGACTATATCATGCGATCATTCAATTGTTAATGTATACAGGATAGTATCAACATACATGTGCAGAGAGAATGGGACTGCATGTATATAGGATAGTATCAACATACATGTGCAGAGAGTATGGGACTGCATGTATATAGGATAGTATCTGTATGTATGCATGCATGTATGTATGTCTTTATTTATAAAGATAAACAGAAGTAAGGGTCCCTGAACAGAGCCTTGTGGGACCCCAAGTGGTTAGAGATGGAGCCCGAGATGGACATATATTATGATCTTCTATCATAGTTGCATGATTGGGAATTGTCATGATAATATATCATAAGTCTTTTAATCAATCTGGTGCTTCAGGGGTTAATGAAGCTACAGTTTGATTTTAAAACTACAAAATATTGTATTCCTTCCCAGATGGGTTAAAGTCCTGTAGGTTAGTTATGGGGAATATTAGTCCTGTAGGTTAGTGATGGATTGTACTGCTGTAGGTTCGTAATAGGTTAGAGATGGGGGATATTAGTCCTGTAGGCTAGTGATGGGGCTTTAGTGTCGCAGGTCAGTTATATACAAGTCCGGGGGAGCTCTTTCTCACTTACCTGTTTGAGTAACACAGGCTCCAGTGCTGGATCCAGCTCCTCCCCAACATTTTCCAACATAAATGGTTTTCCAAAGCGAATAGCATTCTCCAAACTGCGCAAGAAGTCACGGTCACTGAGCTTCACCACATCCAGACCGTTGTCCTTCTCCTGGGTGGGGACAGAGGTAGCAGAACAAGAAGCTCCCATCTGCCATCTATACTCCATATAACGTCCCTTCGGTATCTGCTCCCTCTTGCTCCCTGTGTTCCCTAACAATACTCCATGTGCCTCTCCCCATCATAACTGTGTCCACCTATACTCCCCCCTTTATCTTCTGTTCCACAATTTACTCCCAATTCCCCCATACTCCCAGCGACCACCCATTTTCTGTGCTTCTCCCATACCCCCAGTGTCCCCCTATCACCTTCCACACACACTGTGTCCTCAATGTGTGTTTATCTCTATATTGTTCTTTTCTTCAACCCTGTCGACTCCTCCCCCCATCTAGTCGTTCATGTTTGGCCAACCCAAACCGACCCATGTAGCCCTCTCATTCCTCCCATTGTGACTGCCCCAGACCTCCCTGTGTGACTCTTCAGAGCTCCCCGAGTGGCCTACATAGACCTCTCCATGTGGCCCTCCTAGACCTGCCTCTGTGACCCACCTTCAGACCTAACCATGTGACCCCATCCAGACCTCTCCCTCTAGCTCCCCTAGTTTTCCTCAATTACCTCCCCCCAGAGGTCATTGCGCAGCCCCTCAGACCACTCTGTGCCCCTCCCCCCAGATTTCTTCCTGTTGTTCCCCCCAGACCTATCTGTGTGTACCCCCTAGACCTCCCCATAACCCCCACCAGATTTGCCCCACCCAAACCTCCCCATGGGGCCTTCCTGTCACCTCACCATATGTTTGATCCACCTGTTGGCCTGTCCCTGTGGGTCGATGCAGTGAGGCCAACGCTGGGAATACTGTGTTATCACTCCATTCTCCACAGACAGAGTGTCATTCGGGAGCCCTGCAATCTGAGGAGACGCATTGCTAGGAATTTCTCCCCAAATCCCCCAGCCGGTCTGTCATCCACCTGGCCCTAACAGGACCATATCCCGTGGCCTGTCACTCGTCCCATGGCATGTCACTCAGCCCTCGTCCCGTGGCCACCCACCCCATGTCCCGTCACCAGCTCACGGCCTGCTACCCAGCCCATATCTGGCCTGTCACCCGGTTACTTCCCGCGGCATGCCACCCCGTCCCACCAGCCAAACGTCCTGCCACGCAGCCCTCGTCCCTTTGCCTGTCACTCGGCCTTTTACACCGGCCCACGTCCTGCCACCTGGCTCATGTCCCGTGGCCTGCCCCCCGACATGTACTGCCACCCGGCTCACTTCCCGTTGCCTGTCACGCCCACGGCCTGTCAGCCAACCCCCATCCTGTTGCCTGTCACGCGACCCACGGCCTGCCACCCGGCCCACGTCTCGCAGGTCTGTCACCCGGCCCACGTCCTGTGGCCTGTCACCCAGCTCACGTTCTGTTTTCAGGCCTTACCTGCCAGGAGCGGATCTTGACTGGGTCTCCCAGTGTCCCTATAAGGGATGGCTCGTCTGTGCAAGGTACTCCCAGCTGCTGCAGCCTCTTTGTCCACTGATCATAGAGAGCTAGCCTATACTGACCCTGTGGGGAGGACACAAGTAGAACACAGAGTGTAACCCATACTAACACACACAGGAGCCACATACAGCTCACACAAACACAAGCCGCATAAGATTCAAACACAGGAGTCAGGTAACGCATACACTAACACACAGAATACACGGACAGGAGCCACGTAGCACATACTCAGGTTTATCACACTCAGGAGCATGGTGTATAATGCTCTCAGTGCTGCCAATGCGCTGCTCTCTCACCGTGAAGGGTCCGAGATATGCCAGGAAGCCAGCGCAGAGCAGCAGGTCTCCCGTGAGATTGACCAGCAGGCTCTCCAGGTTCAGCACCGTATCCTGCCAGCGCTGCCGCTCCTCAGCCAACCCTGTGATGAGCTGCAAGGAGAGAGAGACAGCGTAAGGGAGGGAAGTGGAATGGCAGGAGACACAGAGAGGGGAAGGAGGAGGGGAACGGGGAGGGGGGGGGGGAAGGAGGGGACGGAGGGGGGAAGGAGGGGGAGGAGAGGGAGGGGAGGGGGAAGGAGGGGAGGAAGAGGAGAGGGAAGGGAGGGGCCAATGAGCGAGGAGGGAGAGAGGTGGGGGAAGTGCAAGGGAAGGGAGAGGTGGGAAGGGGAGGGAAGTAGGGGAAGGAGGGAAGGGAACGAAGGGGAAGAAGGGGGGAGGAAGGGGAAGGGTAGGGGGATAAAGGGGGAGGGGGATCATAAAGGGGGAGGGAGAAGGGGGGGAAGGGAGAGGAGGGGAAGGTGAGGGAGGGAGATAGAGGGGAGGGAAGAGTGGGGGGGAAGGCGGGGGGGGGGCGGGGGGGGGGGGGGGGCGGGGGGGGATGGGGGGGCGGTGGTGGGGGGGGGGGGGGGGGGGGGGGGGAACATTTAAATAATGGGGGGCGGGGGGCAGTCGCGCGGGGGAGGCGGTGGGGGTGGGGGGGGGGGGGGTTTTGTTGAGGGGGGGTGGGGGGGGTGGGGTGTGTCGTGGGCGGGGGGGGGTGGGTGGGGGGTGGCGTGGGGTGGTGGGTGTTCGGGAAAGGGGGTGGGGGGGCAGGCGGGGGGGGGAAATAAAAAACAGCAAAAAAATGGTTGCTCGTTGTGGCGGGGGGGCGGCGCGAGGAGCGGCGGGGGGGCGGGGGGGGGGGGGCGGGGGGGGGGGGCGTTTGGTGGGGGCGGGGGTTGGGGGGCTTGCGGGGGCGGGGGGGGGCGGGGGTGGGGTGGGGGGGGGGGGGGGTGGGGTGGGGGGGGTGGGGGGGGGGGGGGATGTGGGGGGGGGGGGGCGTGGGGGAGGCGGTGGCGGGGGGTGGGGGGGGCGGGGGGCGGGGGGGGGGGGGGGGGGTTGTGCGGGGGGGGGGGGGGGTGGGGGTGGAGTGGGGGGCCGGTGGGGTGGGGAGGGGGGGGGTGGGGGGGGGAAAAAAAAAAGGAATGGGAAAATATAAACAAAATGGGTGGGGGGGTTGCCGGTTCTGGTCGGCGAAAGAAAAATAGACCTCCTTTTCATAAAAAAAGGAACTCCTCCCCCCAATCCACCCTGGCTTCCTAGCATCTCTCGAACTCTGCCGAGGTGGGGGGGCGGGATTAAATCTAGGGGTGGCGTTAGCGGGGCGTGGGCGGAGGGGGCGCGGGGGGACACACGGGGCGGGGAGGGGGGGGGGGCGGGAGGGGGGAGGGTGAAAAAAGGGCTGGGGGGGGGCAGGGAACCAAAAAAACCATACGGGGGGTGGTGTTGGGGGGGGGGGTGGGCCGGCGCGGGTACGGGGTGGGGGGGGGGGAGGGGGCTGTGCGGCGCGGGGGGGGGCGGGGGGGCCGGGGGGGGGGTGGAAAAAAGCGGTGGGCGGTGCGGGGGGGGGGGAAAACCAAACCAAGAAAAAAATAAAAGAAATAAAAAATTAATTGCTCGACCTCGAGAGGCAGGGAGGGGAGGGGCGGGGGGGGTGGGTGGGGGTGGGGGAAAAAAAAAATTGGGGCGGGTGTGGGGGGGTATGGGTAGGGGGAGGTAGGTGGGGTGTGGGGGGAGTGGCGGGCGGGGGCGGGAAGAGAGGGGGGTCGGGTGGGTGCGCGTAGGGGGAAGGGTGGGGGGGGTGGCTTGGGGGCGGGGGGGGAGTGGGGGGCGGTGGGTTGGGCGGGTGGGGCGGGGGTCTGGGCGTGGGTGGGTGAACAACGATTAAACAAAAAAATCAAAGCGTGGGGGGGGGGGGTCGGGCCGGGGGGGGGGCGGGGGTGGTGGGGGGGGGGGGGGGGTGGGGGTGGGGGGGAGGTGGGAGAATAAAAACAATTCATAAAATAAAAAATTTTAAACAGGGGGGGGGCGGGGGGGGGGGGGGGGGGGGTTGGGGGGGGATGGGGGTGGCGCGGGGGGGGGGCGGGCGATCAAGAAATGGTGTGGGGGGGGGGGGGGGGGGGGTGGGGGGATGGGGGGGGGGGGGGGTTGGTGCAGCCGCAGGGTTGCGTGCGAGTGCGGGGGGGGGGAAAAAATAAAAAAATACGGTGAGAGGTGGGGACGGGGGGGGATAAAAACAGGGGGGGGGGGGGGGAGTGGTTTGGTGGGGGGGGTGGGGGTGGGTGGGTGCGGGGGGGGGGTGGGGGGGGGGGCGGGGGGGGGGGGGGGTAACAGGGCGAAAATGGGGGGGCCTGCCGGGGGGCGGCGGGGTGAAACCTTCGGCGCTGGCGGGGGGGGGTGGGGGGGGGGCGGGGGGGGGGTGGGGCGGGGGGGGGGGGGGGGGTGGGGGGGGGCGGGGTGGGGGGTGGAGGGGCGTGGGGGTGGGGGGGGGGGGCGGGAGGGCGGGGGGGTGGGGGTGGGGGGGGGGGAGGGGGGGGGTGGGGACGGAAAGGGCGGAGGGTGGGGAAATAAAAGGGGGGGGCGGGAATAAAAAACAAAAAAAATAAGCGGGGAAGGGGTGGTGGAAAATTCCTCCTTAAAAAAGTGTTCGTCGGCGGGAAAGGTGCCGGGGCTTGGGAAAAATATATGACGCGCGGGGGGGCGAGGGGGGTTTGGAAAAACCTTAAAAAGAACCCTAAAGAAGACCGGGCGGGGTGGAAAAAAAACAAAAAGATAAAAAGGCAGCCCCCATCCGGGGGGGGGTTGGTGGGAAAAAAAAAAAAAAGCCCAAAGTAGGCTAGGGGCGGTGCGGTGGGGGGGGGGGGGGGGTGCGGGGGGGAGGGGAAAAATACTCTTGGGGTGGGGGGGGGAAAACAACAGTGGTGGGGGTGGCCGTGGTTGGTCGGCCTGTGGGGGCGAGGGGGGGGGGGGGTCGGGCGGAGGGGGGGGTGGCCGGAGGGGCGGGGCGGGGGTGGGGGGGAGCGGGCGGGTGGGGTGTGGGGCGGGGGGGGGTGAAAACAAACAAAAAAGGGGGGGGCGGGCGGGGCGGGGGGGGGGGGGGTGGGGGGCGGGAGGGAGGGGGGGGGGGGGTGGGGGGCGGGGGGGGGCGGGGGGGGGTGGGGGGGGGAACAGGAGGTGGGGGCGGGGGGGGGGGGGTTTGGCGGGGGGGGAGGGGGGGGAAGGCGGGGGCGGGGTGGGAAAACAAATTAGGGGGGGGTGCTGGGCGGGGGGCGCTTGTGTTCGCGGGCAGGGGGTCGGGGTTGGGGGGGGGGGGGGGGGGGGGGGGATAAGAATTAATGAGGGGTGTTGGGGGGTGGGGGGGTGGGGGGGGGGTGGTGGGTGGGTTTGGGGGGGGGGGGAGTTGGGGGGGGGTGCTGGGGGGTGGTCGCGGAGGGGGTGGGGGGGTGGGGGGGGGCCGGGGGGGCGAGGGGTGGGGGGGGGGGGGTGGGGGCTGAGCGGTGGGGGGGTGTGGAGGGGGGGTGGGTGGGCGGGGGGGGGCGGGCGGGCGGGGGGGGGGGGGAGGGGGGGGGGGGCGGTGGGGTTTGGGGGGGTGGGCAAAAAGGGCTTGGGGGGGGGGGGGGTGGGGAAACCTCAAAAAGCTTGGGGGGGGGTGCGGGGGGGGGGGGGGGTGTGGGGGGGGCTGGGGGGCGGTGGGGGGGGGTGGGTGGGAAAAAAAAAGGGGGGGGGGGGGGGGGATCATTAATAACTGGTGGGGGGGGGGTGTGAAAAAGAAAGGGGGGGAAAAAAAAAAAAAAAAAAAAAATGGGGGGGGAAGGGGGGGACGGGGGGGAGGGGTGGGAAAAAAAAAAAAAGTTTTATAGGGGATAAAAAAATGGGGGGGGGGGGGGCGGGGGGGGGGGAAAAGAGTGGTGGGAGGGGGGGTGGGGGGTTTGGATAAAAAAAATAAGGGGGGGGGGGGTGGGGGGGTCGGGTGGGGGGGGGGGGGGGGTGGGGGGGCGTGGGGGGGAAGGGGGGGGGGGTGGGGTGGGCGGGGGGGGTGAAAATCAAGGGGGGGGGGGGGGGGGGGGGGGGGGGGGGCGGAAAAGGGGAGGGGGGGGGGGGGGGGGTGGGGGGTGGGGGGTCGGGGGTGTGTCCGGGTAGGGGAGGGTGGGGGTGGGGTGGGGGGTTGGGGGGGGGGGGGGGGGGGTGGGGGGGGGGGGGGGGGCGGGGGGGGGGTGAGGGGGAAAATGGTGGGTGTGTGGTGTGGGGGGGGGGGGGTGGGGGGGGGTGGGTGTGGGGGGGGGGGTGTGGGTGGGGGGGGAAAAAAAAAAAGGGGAGGGGGGGCGGGGGGGTGGAAGGGGGAGGGGGGCGTGGGGTGGGGTGGTGGGGGGGGTGGGTGGGAAAAAGGGGGGGAAAAATAAAAAAAAAAAAAAAAGAAAAAGAAATGAAAGGGGGGGGGGGAGGAAAAATGGGGGGGGGAGGAAGAAGAGGTAGGGATAGATAATTAGAGAGCAAGAGACAGTAGGTAAGTTATCTCACCTTGTCAGCACGTCCCAGTTTCTATCACACTGTGCACATTTCTGGTCCAGTTTCTCCTTCTTGGGTACACAGTCTTTGTACTTCCCTTGTAGGTTTGAGATTCCCTCCTTCTAACGTCACTCAGTCGCCCTTGGCTTGTCTAAGATTTCTGTGTCATTGCCAGGTCCTCCTGAGCTTCTCGTAGTGCTTGCTATAGCAACAGGTAGGTATGCTGTGGGTTATGGGTGTGTGATCTGCAGGTAGGTGGCGGGGCTGCAGGTTAATGTGTGTGTGGGCTGCAGGCAGGTGTGTGTGTCACTGAAGGTAAGTGTTGTGTATGTTATTGGGGGTGGTGTGAGCTACAGGTAAGTGTGCATGTGTGTTATTAGGTCTGTAATGCTGCAGGTAAGTGTAGTGTGTATTGAGTGTGTAGGCTGCGGGTAAGTGTGTGTGTTATTGAGTGTAGGCTGCGGGTAAGTGTGTTTGTGGTTATTGGGTGTGTGGGCTGCAGAGTGTGTGTGTGTGGTTATTGGGGTGTGGGCTGCAGGTGTAAGGTGTGTGTATTGGGTGTGTGGGCTGCAGGTAAGTATGTCTGTGTGTTATTGAGGATATGTGTGTTATTGGGTGTATGAGCTGGGGGTAAGTCTGGTGTGTTTATTGGGTGCGTGGGCTTGAGGCGTGTGTGTTATTAGTTGTGCGCTGCAGGGAAGTGTGTCTGCGTGATCCCACACTTAGTTTGGGGCTAGTAATTACCCGCTTGGGTTCCACACCACATACCACAAAGTGGTATTTGTGGCATGGCGCGCACCCACTGACAGATAGAGGTACAAGCCTTGGAGACTCGGGCGATGGCTGCAGACTGGAACTCTCATTTCAATATATGGCTGGATGGCTTTAATGACCACGTCCGGAAATTGTCCTGAGGAGACAGTGTGAAGAGGAGCTGTCACATACTGTATGTGTGTTACTCTCTGCCTCTATTATCTCCTCACATTGATCTTCATATGAGCTCTTGTTCTTCTGCTCTTTCTCCCTATCAGATCCATGCATGTTCTATCAACCTCTTCAATTCTTTTATATCTCCCTATCCTAATCCCCCTCTCTTCAATCATATATCTACCAGATCACTCTCAATGATACGATCTAATCTTCGATGGGTATGTCATATTCCGTTCACCCTTACGAAAATGAGAGAATGCTTCGACACCGAACGATCAAAGGTATAACGCCCTCTCTCCATCCTACTTCTCCCCGCCCTCTCTCATCCTCCTTTTCTCCCCCGCCCTCTCTCCATCCTTCCTATCTCCTCCCACTTTTTTCTACCTATCAAATTTAAAGAGCCCTTCCAAGAATTTGCCGGGGTCCTGCAGAAGTCCCTTTCCTGGCTCCCAATAGTCGTCTATCCTACTTCCTGGTTTGTCTCCTGCCACTTTCTTGGTTTGATTCCCTTCATGATGCAGACGGCTTCAATCACAAGTTTTACCCCCCTCTGGGGGGCGCTGCATGGATCTATCATGAAGGAGAAAACATTGCACATCTAATTACTGGATACAGGAGACACATTACACATCTAATTACTGGATACAGGAGACATATTGCACATCTAATTACTGGATACAGGAGACACATTACACATCTAATTACTGGATACAGGAGACATATTGCACATCTAATTACTGGATACAGGAGACACATTACACATCTAATTACTGGATACAGGAGACATGTTGCACATCTAATTACTGGATACAGGAGACATGTTGCACATCTAATTACTGGATACAGGAGACATATTACACGCTCCTCACACTCGCCCTCTCTTCACATCCAGATATAGAAATACTTAAAAGCGCTAATGTGTGGTTACAAAACAATGTGACTCGAGGAGAGAAGGAGCAGCTAGCTCAGTGAGTAAAAGACACTGACTGGCACTGAGTTTGAAGCAGGGGAACCAGGTTCAATTCCCGGTGTCAGCTCCTTGTGACCTTGGGCAAGTCACCTTATCTCCCTGTGCCTCAGGCACCAAAAACACAGATTGTAAACTCTACAGAGCAGGGACTGTGTCTGCAAAATGTCTCTGAAAAAGCGCTATGTAAAACAAGCAGCGCGCTATACAAGAACATGCTATTATTATTATGTTGGACATCTTTTTAGAAAGGAAAGGTATACAGGGATATACCAAATAAGTAAACATGGGAAGGATGTTGATCCAGGGATTAAACCGATTGCCAATTCTTGGAGTCAGGAAGGAATTTATTTTTCCCCTTAATGGTTTTTTTTGTTTGCCTTCCTCTGGATCAATAAGTAAGTATAGATATAGGATAAAGTATCTGTTGTCTAAATTTAGCATAGGTTGAACTTGATGGACGTACGTCTTTTTTCAACCTTATCTACTATGTAACTAAGCTGGTGATGTTCTGCAGCCTGGGCAGAATGAGGCTCTCATCCCCTAAAGAGGGATATAATACTTGGAAAAAACCCTGGCACATGAATCTAAATATCGGGCGATATAATTGTTATTTAGCAGGTATAGGTGTACCGAGGTTCCAGAGGACAAAGCATAGGAAATCTTGAATACTTATCCGGAGTATAGAATCCATTATCAACTTCAATATATAAGGAATATACTTCAACATTGAAAAATAGATCACGTGTTTTGGAAGATTGTTTCTCTTTTTATTGTGCACCCCTCCGCTTTAGTTTAAATATTAAGTCGAGTATAATTGGACTTCAGTCTATATAGACTACTCACTAATTTACATAATTGACTAAGCTTAATCAAGGTTGAGGTTATATATATTTGACAATATCGTCTATTTCATTATTTGTATTTTAAGAAATTGTTTTATTTGTAAGTATTCAAGACTTCCTATGCTCGGTACACCTATACCTGCTAAATTACAATTATATTGCCCGGTATTTAGATTCATGCGCCAGGGTTTTTTCCCAGTATTGTATCTCTCCTCTCATCCGTCGCCTTTGTCATGGGAGACCAGGACTATTCCATGGGATCAAGCACCAGACAGGACACCGACGTTAAATACAAGTATATTTTTTCTGGCTAGAGCCAACAGAATATCACAACAGAGCCATACTGGGCCATAATGGGAGAATCCAAATCTAGGTGAGCGGTGTCACGGAAGACCAGGAGTTAACATAGGGATCAAGCACCAGACAGGACGCAGAGATCAATTAAACATATATTTATTCTGACCGGAGCCAGCAGACACCACACAATATCACAACCGAGCTCACAATCCCTAGCCTGTACAAGTGGGAATCCGAGACCGTCAAGGTGCCCGGCGTCACCGCAATGGCTTTCCCTGTGCAGCTTCCACTCCTGTGAGAACTTCGAGACTGTAGGTAGCGCTGGATGCAATTCGCCAAGCACTTTTGAATCTCCTGCAGTACAGAAGCACACAGCCTCGCTTTCGGGTCACTCCAGCACAACCTCGGAGAGCCTCACTTAGTTACCCCATGGAACTGAAATCAGCTGCCACTCTTATATTGTTCCCGTCCCCATGCCAAACATGGAGAACGGGCCAGCGACCAATCACCACACAGAAGCTGGGTGGTGGGTTAATCACAAGACGAGGGCTTGTCTGTGTTGGCCAATTGGGACAGGGGGCATGACGGAGAGACTGAGGCAAGGAGGGCGGGAATTATGAACCAGTCAATGGAAACAGCGCCTACCTCCTCCTATTCCCAGTGCCGGCTTGCAGGGGCTGGGGATGCCAGAATCACCACAGGCCGAGTTGGGTTTCTCAAACTGGACTCCCCACTGCTAACCTCGTGGCCAATGGAAGTGGACTGCCCAGGTCTGACTGGTTGGGTTGGAGGACCCAGAGAGTGGAAACGATGAACCGATAGTCGGTGGTGCATCGGGACAGTTCAGTCAGAGGTGTACCGTGCAGTTACATCTGAAGCATCGCCACTCGTGTGCAAATTCGACTAGCTGGGATCAGGAGCTGGTACCAGCTAGGTTAGGTCTCCAGGAAGAGGCAATGATCCTGGGTGTTGCCACAGGTGAAATGATGGGAGTGCTGTGTGCCAGCGTGGCTGGCTGAAGACTCCGCCGGAGCTGAGGCCGGGCCGCCATAAAATCATCCGTCAGTTTGTCCGCTTGCTGAAAAGGCGGCAGATTTCTGATCCGTTACCCATTCAGACTTTGGGGATGCAGCAAAGTAAGAACTGCTCCTTAATGATAAGGTCCAACAGGCTCTTAAAAGAGCTCTCCTCACACCCGGCTACCCACTTCTTGGTGTAGTGGGCAAACTGGGACGCAAAGTCCATATGGCAGTCCTGAGATCTTTTCTCCAGAGCATGGAACTGAAGCCTGTAGGTTTCCGGGTGATCTCATACCGGACGTACTTTCACCACTGCGTAATTACAGGCATCTTACCGGTCCATCTCTCGTTGAGCCTCTGCCGCTTTCCCTCTCAGCTGGGGCTCCAGGTACTTTACCCAGTCCACCATGGGTAGGTGATGCAGCACACATTGGTGCTCGAAGGAACAGCGAAAGCCATCAATGTTGTCCTTGTCCTCGTCGAACTGAGCAAAGCTGCTGTAGGTCAGGTTGGGTGGCAGGTTTGCCTGAGAGCTGCGATGAGACTTATGAGGGACACGTGATCGGGATCTGGCATTTGCTTTAGCAGCCAGGTAATGGATCGTGGCCAGCCGGAGTTCTGGGGAAGCCACCGAGTGCGGCCAGTGCAGCTGTAATCGGGATGACCGGTTTGGCAGTTCATCTCGCCACCTCGGGAGGCTCATCTCCTTCCAAGCTGGAGTCGGAAGAGTCTTCTCCGGAGTCAAGTAAGTCTGCTCCTCATCTCCCCTTCAGGTGCGAGCAGGGTGGCTGCACGCTTAGCCTCATGTCGGACCAAATCGCCGATCATGTTCTTGTTGGTGTGACCCTCGGTCCCGAGTTTGTACCCCTCATATCACGCAATCAGTTCCTTCGACCAGGATTTTTAGGGTGAGTCCATCGTCTGGATCAGGTTGTCAACCATCTACGAAGGCTCCGACCCAGCTGAAGGTAATTCTCAGGTGACCGGAGTGTCTGTGACTCGTGGCCCAAGGATCGAGGATTTGAGACCCTCTTCAGTTCAAACTACCTGTGTGCAGTTCAGCCCTGAGCCTGGCGATATCACCTCTTACACCCAAAAAGCCTGTCACTAGAAAACAGGACTATACCACTGGACCAAGCACCAGACAGGACACCGAAGTCAAATAAAAATATATTTATTCTGGCTAGAGCCAGCAGACCAAACACAAAATCACAACAGAGCTATACTCACAATCCCATGGCCATACAGGGGGAATCCTAGTTGGTCTAGGTACCCAGCGTCACCGCAATAACTTCGCTGGTGCAACTTTCACTCCTGTGGGGGTTCGGAGTCTGTAGGTGTCGCTGGATGCAAGTCACCAAGCAGCACTTTTGAATTTCCCGAGGTAGACGAGCGCACAGCCTCGCTTTTGGGTCACTCTGCAACAACTTCGGAGAGCCCCGCGTAGCTAATCCACATGCTAGAGTCAGAAACCACACTGGTACTGAAATTGGCTGCAACTCGTAGGTTTCCCGTCTCCATAGACAAACATTGGAAACAGGCCAGCGATCAATTACCACACAGGGTCAATCAACAGACGAAGGCTTGTCTGTGTTGGTCAATCAGGACAGAGAGGCTGAGGCAAGAAGGGCAGGAATTACAACCCGCCAATGAGAACAGCGCATACCTTCTCCTGTTCCCAATGCCAGCTTGCTATCTGTTAATGAGACAGGTTCCTCTCCGTCTGGGCAGACAATGGCCCTGCTTATTGGACCAATGGCTCCCAGATAGGAGAACTGCCCAGTCCCACCCTCCATTGTCCACAACCTCCTCGTGGGACCAGATGAACCCAGATCCCTGAGTGTGCAGGCTGGGTAAGTGTTTAACCAGCCTAGCCTGCCCACATAATACAAAGTTTATATATCAATTAAAACATTTCAACAATAATAAAAGTTACAGCCATTTTATACATGCAGAATTGGCCAGATGAGCCCCCATAGGATGAATACACAGGGCTACCCTGTATATTAATCCAGACGATAGGGCAATGGCTGGGCTTTACCTTTATTATAAGAGTCATATTGCCCCTATTGTCACAGCCCTTTCCTTACACTCGCCCTCTACTCACTCGTCTTCGTCTCACACCCGTCTCCATTTCCTTAGTCACCCTCGTCTCACTCTCGCCCTTTCCTCACGCTCATCACCTTTTCCTTACACTCGCCCCCTCCTCAGACTCGCCCTCGCCTTACACTCGCCCACCTCAGTGACGTCATTCTTGTTGAGGGATTTCAGGCTGGCTAGAGCAGCATCCAGCGCAGGAAGCGCCTCGTCCAGATCCTTCTGAGCATCATCTGCAATGTCCTGAGCTGTATGAGCTTTCTCTGAGGCCTTCGCCTCCTCCACCTGCACTGAGCAACGCGTGGTCTCCGCCATTGCCGTGTCCTCCTGAGAGGTTGAGTGACATGTGAGAGAAACTCAGATAGCAAAAGAGACACTGCATGGAGAGACTGAGACTGCATGGAGAGACAGAGACTGCACGGAGAGACAGAGACTGACATCAAGAGAAGAGACTGCCCCGAGAGAAGAGACTGCACGGAGGAGGACAGAGGGACTGCACGGAGAGACAGAGACTTGCACGGAGAGACAGAGACTGCACGGAGAGACAGAGGACTGCACAGAGAGACAGAGACTGCATAGAGAGACAGAGGCACTGCACGGAAGAGACAGAGGACTGCACGGAGAGACAGAGACAGCATCGGAGAGACAGAGACTCACGGGAGACAGAGACTGCATGAGAGAGAGAGACAGAGGCTGCACGGAGAGAGGAGAGACAGAGACTGCACAGAGGACAGAGACTGCACGGAGAGACAGACAGGACTGCACGGAATGAGAAGAGACGAGATGACGGAGAGACAGGAGACTGCGGAGAGAACAGAGAGCAGAGCTGACAGGACGGAGAGACTAGAGGCTGCATGGAGAGACAGAGAGTGCATGCTGAAGAGACAGAGACTGCATAGAGAGACAGAGACTGCACGGAGAGACAGAGACTGCACGGAGAGACAGAGACTGCACGGAGAGACAGAGACTACACGGAGAGACAGAGACTGCATGGAGAGACAGAGAGACAGAGGCTGCACGGAGAGACAGAGACTGCACGGAGAGACAGAGACTGCACGGAGAGACAGAGGAATGCCGGAGAGACAGAGGACTGCACGGAGACAGAGACAGAGACTGCACGGGAGACAGACAGAGAGAGAGACAGAGGCCTGCACGGAGAGACGAGAGGATGCGGAGAGAAAGAGAGAACAAGAGAGCATGAAGAGACAGAGACTGCACGGAGAGACAGAGAGACAGAAGAGACTGCAGAGAAGAGACGACAGGAGAGACTGCACGGAGAGACAGAGACTGCACGGAGAGACAGAGACTGCACGGAGAGACAGAGACTGCACGGAGAGAGAGACAGGAGGACTGCCGGAGAGAAAGAGAGCAAGATCGAGACAGAGACTGCATGAGAGAAGAGACTGCAACGGAGAGACAGAGACTGCAAGGAGAGACCGAGAGGAGACTGCACGGAGAGAAGAATACCGGAGGACGAGGACAGAGACTGCAGGAGAGACAGAGAGACAGACGGCTGCAGGAGAGAAGAGACTGCACGAGAAGAGACAGAGACTGTACGGAGAGACAGAGAGAAAGAGCCTGCACGGAGAGACAGAGACTGCACGGAGAGACAGAGACTGCACGGAGAGACAGAGAGACAGAGGCTGCACGGAGAGACAGAGGCTGCATGGAGAGACAGAGAGTGCATGAAGAGACAGAGACTGCACGGAGAGACAGAGAGACAGAGAGTGCATGAAGAGACAGAGACTGCACCCCCTGAGGGGTTCCGTGGCCGCCAGTGGGGGGAAGAGCTGGGACAACTCTCCCATGTTGTCCCAGGCCCGGCGGCGGCATCCCACATAGCAGTGACCCGGCGCTCAGCAGCTGCCCAGTCACTGCTATCCTTCCTCTCCCTTCCTGCTCCGGAAGTCGCATCAACTTCTGGCTGACAGGAAGGAGAGGAAGGATCGGGTAAGAGCGCGTGCTCTCAGCAGCAGGGGGCGCGGGGGGAGAGAGAGAGTGTGTTTGTGTGTGTGTGTGTAAGTGGGTGAGTCTATGTGTAAGTGAGAGGGGAGGAGTCTGTGTGTAAGAAAGAGAGGGGGAGTGTGAGTGTATGTAAGTGAGAGGGGCAGAGTGTGTGTGTGTAAGTAAGAGGGGGGAGTGTGCATGTTTGTGTGTGTAAGGGAGAGGGGGGAGAGTGTGAGAGAGATGGAGGCAAGAGATGGAGCGACGAGGGGAGGGTGCAAGAGACGGGTGGGGGGGAGAGAGACGGGAGCATGGGGTGGGGGGGGGGGGGGGGGGCAAGAGACAGGGGCTGAAGGTTGGGGTTCCCCAGAATTGCACCATCGAATTCTGGGGTTCCCTAAACAAAAAAAGGTTGAAAACCACTGCTGTGAGTAGACATCTCACAAGGATGTCTGGAAGATAACAACATAGCAAAACATTGTTCTACCATGAATGTCTAAGAGATGACCAATAAAGACGAAAATATGTTTTCTTACTGTCTATTAATATTAATTGCTATGTATAATCTGGTTGATCGTGAGAAAGAGGCCACGTATAGCTACAGTGGTTACAGGAAACAGTATAAAGGTTTTGCTTAGACAAAGACAGAACAGAACGAAGAAACGCTATCATGCTAATTAGTTCCCCACTCTGACCCTGTACTATACTTGTATGCCTCTAATATGCTTTCTGTCTCTGAAGAATAAACGATTATTGGAACAAAGATACCTGCCTCAATCTTGGAGGATCTAAAGGTCTATTTTCTGAGACCGCCCGGAGAGGTGGACACTGCACTGAGAGACTGCTCGGAAAGACGGAGACAGAGTAGGCCATCTTAAATAGATGTCATAGAGAAAGACAGCACAGACCAAAGGTTCAGGGAGAGTGAAAGCACAGATATAGAGAAAGAAATGTCAGCCTTTGTAGTGGGTGAGAGGGCACCTCTATCTTTTCCATAGTGGTCACTGTGTCCCGTGCTGCCTCCTCCAGCAGAGGGCGCATCATCTCCAGTTCCTCCTGCATCTTCCCAACATCCTCAGCTGTGTCAAGGAGCTAGTGGGGCACACATGAGAGAGCGGGGGAGACTTGAGAGAGAAAGAGAGGGGGAGGCATGACAGATAGAGGGACATAGAGATAGGGGAAGAATTAAGAGAGAAGGGGCCATAGAGAGAGGGGGGAAAGACATAAGAGTTGCCCCCTCACCCCGTCCTTTCTTGAGATCAGATCACCGTCCTCCCTCCTTACCTTGTCCAGGCCGCTTTTCATCCTGTTCTTCGCATTTTTAATCTCCAGCTTTTTCCTGCCGATGAGTTTAGAGTAGATGCCAAGAAGCTCCAGGTAACTCTTGGGGGTGATATAATTGTGTCGTGAGAGCTCTGCTAAGTATTGTTTGGACATCACTGCTACTGACTGGTGGATCTCAACACACATCTGGATCTGCAGGGCGGAAGGTACAGAGGACGGAGGGGGGTCACAGCATGTAAATATAATATTGGTGGTAATGTCTTCATCTGGACTCACAGACACACTCACCATGCCTGAGACGACAGCCTCGCTGGTCTCCAGCTCAGGAATCTCTAGCAGGAAGGAGGCAGCCACAGATTGTAAGGCCTCTGCTGGCCACTTATCAAACCAATCAATGGTACAACAGGTAATCAGAGAAGGGAACTGCCTTAGACGGGACCGGAACACTTCCCCAATTGGGCTGAGAGGAAACACACAAACCAGGAGGACCAGTGAGATTACACCTCTTGTCTCTCTCTACAACTAAAGCACAGTGCAGTATCACACACACAGAACACTCAGAACAACATACACGGCTCCCAGTACCCCACACCTACTAACACTGTGTTCAGTACCACACACACGCAGGGTGCTCAGTACCGCATACACACACGGGGTGAGCAGTACCACACACACATACACACAGGGTGCTCAGTACCACACTCACACAGGATGCTCACACACACACACACACACACACTCACACAGGGTGCTCACGCACGCACATACAGAGTGTACACACACACACACGGTGCACAGTACCTCATGCACAGCACAGTGTGGATGTTGCTCCTCACTCGCCGGGTGTATGCTGCCATTAGGTTGGCTTTGGTTGGCTGCTGTCCCATGTCCTGAACAACGGGTTTCATGACGGTGACAATCTGATCCTGCTCGTCCAGCCCGTACAAGCTGGGAACGTCCCCTGAGTTCAGAATATTGTTTATGTCTTCAAGAAAGGCCTCATTCTTAATCTGCAGAGTCAAAATTCGTAATTCAAAAATGTAAAATATTATTTATATTTACCTATTATACCATTTAGCGCCCTATGGATATTGTTACAGCAAATAAAACTATCACGTGTGAGCACATTCACGTCTCAGACAGGTCTGGAACCCTGCTTTTCACCATTATTTCTTATCATACAGTGCTTCCACTGCAGCTAGGGATTCTGGGAAATTACATGAAAATGAGCACACAGTGTTACACAAATGTTATAACTAATATTTGAGTAATTCCTAATTGACTTATTAGTGTCTTTTTCGCTAATTATTATTCATCCAGTGTGGAGAGGCGTTTGTCCGTGAGCAGAGAGTGTCCGTGAGGGGAGAGGCGCGTGTCCGTGAGGGGAGAGGCGCGTGTCCGTGAGCAGAGAATGTCCGTGAGGGGAGAGGCGCGTGTCCATGAGAGGAGGGGCGTGTGTCCGTGAGCATAGAGTGTCCGTGAGGGGAGAGGCGCGTGTCCGTGAGCAGAGAGTGTCCGTGAGGGGAGAGGCACGTGTCCGTGAGAGGAGAGGCGCGTGTCCGTGAGCAGAGAGTCTACGTGAGGGGAGAGGAGAGTGTCCGTTAGTCGTGAGCTGCTGTACCTGGGTGTCTGTGAACAGGAAAGTGATTGGCATGTTCTGAAGTCCGGCCTTCAGCAGGATCCTTTTAATGTCTTCTCTCCATTCAGACATCCCGTAGTTTTTAGACAATTCAATCTGGAAACATTCGTACTCTGCCCTAATGAGGGAGCAACAGTTACTCAGCATGTGGAGAGACCCCTGGCAACCAAATGGCAGACACACCGAGAGACACCTCGCAACCAGAGGAAGACACACTCAAGAGACTCCCAGCAACCAGAGGGAGACACACCCGATGGACAGCTACCTGACAACTCGAGGAAGAGACATCTGGCAAACCAACGGAGAGACATCCAGCAACAAGTGAGACAGATGCCCAATGTGACGGAAGAGGCAGGCTGGTAACCACATAATATAGGTCATGCCCAGTCTGCCCCCATTGGGGGTTATGTCTCCCTTTATTATTATTATGTATCTGTGATTTTAACATGTAACATTAGGTAAACCAGGACATTGCGGTGTGTTTGGAGGGGGCGACCACCTGCCGACGAGATTGTTCTTCCTGGCAGCACGGCGCCAAGCTATGCGGGGACCCTGAACATGAGCTTCACCGGTGTTCTACGGATTGGCTGCTTCAAACTTCCCACCTCTACCTCCTCCCCATGGGCGGTGATGAGGGTCTGTAACTCGGCCCCTGTCCGTGATTAGTCCATTGCGGCCGCCCAGCTTCCTCTGAGCTGAGCCATGGTTTCAAGAGACACCACCAATTGACTAATCCCGATAACTCCGTTTTTGTAAATGGAAAGCCTGAGACTATAACCTGGCTAGCCAATCTGGGACAGAAAGACCTCGGTGGAACGTCTCGGTGGGGACTCGTACCCCTGTGTACTGTATTTAGACAACACGCTGCGGCTGTTGGGGGTCCTAACCACTGTTGTTTTGCTCCGGAGTGGTCTGGAAGGAATCTATACCCGGGATCAGCTATCTGTCAAGGCGGTCCGGTCTCAGTGAGCGGGGTAGTTATATGTATTTCTTCCCCTTTTGTTTTTTTGGTGTTTCTGGGTATTGCTGTTACCTTTTTATAATAAACTCTTCAGTTTATTAGTCCTTGTGTGACATGGTTGGCCTTTGGCATTGCGGGGCCCAAGGCGGCAACCTGGCATTGGGGCCCCCTCTGTAAAAAAAGTTAAGGGGACTTACCTTGACGAGCGGCTCTCCTCCGGCAGCATTGTGGCATCATGACATCAAGGCGGCATGTGATGTCATGTTGCCGTGGCAACACATCGTCATATGACATGTGTCACCATAGCAACGCAATGCTACAGGAGGCGGCCTGTTCTCTCAGCCGGAGGGAGGAGCTAGAGCCCCCGTGCTCCCTCCTCTAGCCTCCCCTGGTGGGTGGAAGTTGGATCCCGGCACCGACAGGAGAAGGGAGATGAGGGAGCGATGGAGCCCCCGAAGGCGCGGGGCTCAAGGCGGTTGCTTTGCCCTAAGATTGGCCCAGAATGTGTCCTGCTAGTGTGTACCTAGGATCCTTGGAAAGTGGGCGGTCTTCAAGCGTTTTGTGACCCCCAGCAACCAAAGGGTCAGACAACCAGCAACCAATGGGACAGATACCCAGCAACCAAAAGGGACAGATACCCTATAAACAAAAGGGACAGATACCCAGCAACCAAAGGCACAGACACCTAGCAATCAAAAGGGACAGAAACCCAGCAATCAAAAGGGACAGATACCCTATAAACAAAAGGGACAGAAACCCAGCAATCAAAAGGGACAGATACCCTATAAACAAAAGGGACAGATTCCCAGCAACCAAAGGGACAGATACCCGGCGACCAAAGGGACAGATACCCAGAAACCAACAGGCAAATACCCAGCAACCAACGGGACAGATACCCGGTGACCAAAGGGACAGAAATCCGGTGACCAAAGGGACAGATACTCAGCAACCAAAGGGACAGATACCCAATAACCAAAGGGACAGATACCCAGCAACGTGTGGGAGAGATAGATGCAACATTACCCAACATGCGTTTGTTACCCAACATGCATTGCCCAGCATGCCCCTGTAGCACAATATGAATTGGTAAGCTGCCCTTACATGTGACTCGCCAATTTGGTGAGAGACTGCCGTCCGCTGCCGCCCACCCCAAGCAGAAGAGCATTTCCCAGGGGCTGGCGCAGTACGCGGCTGATCCTACAGATGTGCTGAACGGCATCCAGGAAGAGGACCAGCTTCATCTTGGTGGTGTTAATCTGATTGTAATCCTCCATGTATTCCAAAATCACCTGAAGGAGCTGATAGAGGCAGAGAGCACATCAAATGCGCCCATCACATACACAAGATTTGGGGGCCTTATATACACACACACACACACACACACACACACACACACTCTGTAACAAACAGCTCCCTTCCCACCTGTAACACCCAATACCTATCTGTAACAAACAGCTCCCTTCCCACCTGTAACACCCAATACCTATCCGTAACAAACAGCTCCCATCCCACCTGTAACACCCAATACCTATCTGTAACAAACAGCTCCCATCCCACCTGTAACACCCAATACCTATCCGTAACAAACAGCTCCCATCCCACCTGTAACACCCAATACCTATCTGTAACAAACAGCTCCCATCCCACCTGTAACACCCAATACCTATCCGTAACAAACAGCTCCCATCCCACCTGTAACACCCAATACCTATCTGTCCCAATACCGTACCTCAATTGTCCATCCTTAACACCAAACACGTCAAAAAGCTCCCTTCCACCTGTAATCACCGCAATAACGCTATCCTGTAACAAACAGCTCCCTTCCCACCTGTAACACCCAATAACCTATCCGTAAAAACAGCATCCCATCCCACTGTAACCCAAAATACCCTATCTGTAAAAACAGCTCCCAATCCCACCTGTAACACAGTAATACCTATCCGTACAACACAGCTCCCATCCGACCTGTTAACACCCAATACCTATCTGGTTGAACAAAACAGCTCCCAATCCACCCGTGTAACACCAATACCTATCACGTAACCCCAAAAGCGTCCCCATCCCACCTGTAAACACCAAGAACCTAATCTGTAACCAAACAGTCCCATCCCACCTGGAACAACCCAATACCTATCTGTAACAAACAGACTCCACAGTTCCAACCTTGTAACAACACTCCATACCATACTGCTACCAACAAACAGCCCAATCCCACCATTGTACACACCCAATACTACTGAGAACAAACAGCCTCCCATCCCCACCTGCTCAACACCCAATACCATCCGTAACAAACAGCTCCCATCCCCACCTGTAACACCCAATAACCTATCTGTAACCAAATCAGCTCCCATCACCACAGTAAATCACCCAAATACCTATCCCGTAACAAAAAGCTCCCATCCACCTGTAACACCAATACCTATCCGTAACACAAAGCTCCCATCCCCCATGTAACACCCATACCTATCGGTAACACATCATACAGAACCCTCCTAGTACAAGCCATCCCACCTGTAACACCCATACCTATCGTAAACAAACAGCTCAGCCTCCGCACCTGTAACCAACCCCCATATACCTATCAGTAAACAAAACAGCTCCTTCCCACCTGTAAAACCCAAAAGTACCTATCCGTAAACAAAACAGCTCCCTTCCCACCGAACAAAACCCAATACCTACCGTTAACAACACAGTCTTCCCATCACACCGAACACCACAATACCTATACCGTGACAAACAGACTTCACCATCCCACCTGTAAACACCATAATACCTGATGCACGTAACAAAAAGTCTACCTATCCCACCTGGTTAACACCCGATACCTATCCTCAACGAAACCGCTCCCATCCCGCCTTTGTAAAACACCCAATACCTATGAACAACACAGCTACCGAAATCCCACCTGTAACACCCAATACTATCTGTAACAGACAGCTACCATCCCACCTGGTAACACCCAATACCTAGCGTAACAAAACAGCTCCACCCCGTAACCCATAGCTACGTACAAACGCTTACACAACCGTCAATCGATCCAGCACTATCCGTACACAAACAGGCTCCATTCAACCTGTAACAAACACCCAAACACTCCCCTACGGTAACAAACAAGTGGCATTCTCCACGGTACACCCAGTCGTAGTACTTCCCGTAACTAAGCAGACACTTCCACAGTAGACACTGCTACCACTCAACACAGGTCCCAACCATTCAGAATACAACAGCGCCAACCTGTAACACCAAACACCTTCCCCGGTAACTTAAACAGTGACCATGTTCACATCATGTAACAACCTAAAACGACCTCCACATAACAAAAACAGGCCCCCCACCACCTGTAACACACATACCTTCACCGATAACAACCAGTGCCCACCCCCACCGCTAACTCCCGACCAACATCCCCATAACGCACAATGCCCTAGACGCCGTAATCCTCCAAAACCCCTCACATATAATCCCTAAGTCCCGGCCTCACTCGCATCAATCCCCACATGCCTCCCCCCTAACGCTCCCCACATCCACTCCGTCCTGCCTCCCTCCACATAACTCTCCCCCTCTACCTCCCTTAGAGCCCTCCCCCTGCCTCCCGCACAGCCCTCTTCCCCCTCTACCTCCCTCAATCCCTCTCCCCTCTACTCCCTCAGATCCCTCCCCCCTGCCTCCCTCATATAACCATCCCCCCTCTACCTCCCTCAGATCCCTCTCCACTGCCTTGTACTCCCCCCTGCCTCCCTCACATCCCTCAAAAAGTGCCAGTCAGGTCACTATGTCCAGAGAGGTAATACCGGACACAAACATGTCCAGTATTTTTTACTGGACAGTGTCCAAATATAGGACAGTCCAGTTCAATACTGGACACCTGGCAGCCCTGCCCCCACCTCGATAAGATCACTCTCTCCGCCTCCACCAGATCACTCCCTTTCCGCTTCCATTACATCACTCCCTCCCACCTGATCACATTAATCCCCCCACCTCCCTCACATCCACGGTCACTCCCCTATGCATTTCCTCCACCTGCATCCCCCAGAGGTCACCACCCCCCCCTCTCAATTTCCTTTATCTGCTTCCCCCATGGTCATACCCCCACATATCCTTTAGCTGCTTCCCCAGTAGTCACTCCCCCATGTCCTTAACTTGCTCCCACCCAGGGTCACTCCCCCCCATGCCCTTGACTTGACCCCCCAGGTCATTCCCCCCCCCCCATACTTGACATGCTCTGCACAAGGTCACTTCCCCCATGCCCTTGACTTGCTTCCCCCAGGGTCACTCCCCTCCCATGTCCTTGTCCGGCTTCCCTCTGGGTCACTCCCCCCATGTGCTTGATTTACTCCCCCAGGGTCACTCTCCCCCCCCCCCCTCATATCCTTGACTGTTGCTCCCCCCATTTTCACTCCCCCCCCAGTCCTTAACTTTCTCTCCCCAGGGTCACTCACCGATCCAGCTGCTCAAGATGCTGCAGAAGATGGTCCTCTTGCTGGCGTCTCCCATCTCAGCGAAGGAGAGGTAATGACAGTGGCGTGTGAGCCGGGGAGACACCGGATTCCGGCCTCCTCCTGGGGGGCCCATTACGCACACAAAATTAATGTCCACTAACTGCTTGAAGACCCCTGCAAGAAAGAAGCCGGGTGTGTCAATGTTTACATGTGTACCGGTATGTATGTTTATATCTGTGTGTGTATACCTGTGTGTGTATGTTTATATGTGTGTACCGGTGTTTGTGTAATTATATGTGCGTTCCTATGTGTATTTTATTTGTGTGTGTCTACTTGTTTTATGTGTGTACTTGTGTATTTGTACTGTATGTGTGTGATTACGTGTGTGAGTGTGTGTGTGTGTGTGTGTGTGTAAATGTATATATGTTATGATAGTCACTGTCTCTGTGTGCTAGAATGTAGTGAGATATGTCCGCTTTCTAGCATGCAAGCAGTTAATCTCCCCTGGAAAGTAGCTAATTAGTATAGAATCCTGAGTGAGCAGAAGTGTTTTAAGGCAGACACAGAGAGCTGCCTTCAGAGAGACTGCTTTTCCCCAGAGAAGGGGGGGGGGGGGGGGGGGGGTTTGAGAAAGAGAGATCAAGTTCTCCCCAGCCAGGAAGCTGGCTGGACAGACCCTTAGCCCTGCTGGAAGGTAGTTGTGGAGTTTGCTGGGACTGCCTGGGTTTAATCCCAGGAAGAAGGAAGGACGCGAGACTGCGCTGAAGCCGTGATGTTGCCCAGGACCTTGGAGCTACAGAGGGATTCCAGACTAGAGCAGGGGGGCGCAAACGTTTCACCTGCGCCCCCCTGCCAAACGGTTTTCCCACTCCCGCACCCCCCTCACTCCCACTTGCCTCCGCTCCGGCGTTATGATGTACGTTGCCATAGCATATTACATGTATGGTGTGTGTCACTGTGTGTGTCCGTGTTTTCATTTTTGTGCTTGTATGTGACTGTTTGTCACGTGTGTGTGTCTGTGTCACTGTGTGTGATTTTACCTATCTGCTTGGCGGTCATACCAGCCTCTGGATCCAGCCACTGCCGCAGGAGCTCGATAGGAGGTGAGCTCGTAGTTGTCCAGGGCCGGCATGTTCAAGTTCAGATAAAGAATATGAAGTAACGCCCGAGGGGTGGTCGAACACCCCTTCTCCTGCAGTACAGAGAAGTCAGAGCTCCCTGTGCCCACCCTGAGCTGTGAGGGTTGAGCTCCCTGTGCCCAGAGTGTGGGGTTGAGCTGACCGAGCTGTGAGGGTCTGAGCTCCTGCCACCCTGAGCTGTGAGGGTCTGAGCTTTCCAGTGCGCACCCTGAGTGTGGAGTGTCTGAGATCACTGTGACCCACGAGCTGTGAGGGTCTGAGCTCCCTGTGCCCTCCCTGAGCTTGTGAGGGTCTGAGCTCCCTGTGCCCACCCTGATCTGTGAGTGTCTGAGCTCCCTGTGCCCACTGAGCTGTGAGGGTCTGAGCTCCATTGGCCCTCCCTGAGCTGTGAGGGTCTGAGCTCCCTGTGCCCCCCTGAGCTGTGAGTGTCTGAGCTCCCTGTGCCACTGAACGTGGGGTCTGAGCCCTGTGCCCACCTGACTGTGAGGTCTGAGCTTCCTGCGCACCCTGAGATGTGAGGGTGCTGAGCTCCCTGTGCCCCTGAGCTGTGGGGTCTGAGCTCCCTGTGCCCTCCCTGAGCTGTGAGGGGTCTGAGGTCCCTGTGCCCAACCCTGACTGTGAGTGTCTGAGCTCCCTGTGCCCCCACTGAGCTTGTGAGGGTCTGAGCTCCATGTGCCCTCCTGAGCTGTGAGGGTCGAGTCCCTGTGCCCACCTGAGTGTGAGGGTCTGAGCTCCCGGCGCACCCTGAGTGTGAGGGTCTGAGCTCCCTGTGCCCTCCCTGAGCTGTGAGGGTCTGAGCTCCCTGCACACCCTGAGCTGTGAGGGTCTGAGCTCCCTGTTGGTGCCCGCCCCCTGAGCTGTGAGGTGGTCTGAGAGCTCCCTGCCACCCTGAGCTGTGAGGGTCTGAGCTCCCTGTGCACCCTGAGCGTGAGGGTTGAGCCCCTGTGCCTCCCTGAGCTGTGAGGGTCTGAGTCCCTGTGCCCACCCTGAGCTGTGAGGGTCGAGCTCCGTGCCACCCTGAGCTGTGAGGGTCGAGCTCCCTGAACCCTGAGCTGTGAGGGGCTGAGCTCCCTGGCCCACCCTGAGCTGTGAGGGTTGAGAGTCCCTCGCACCCTGAGCTGTGAGTGTCTGATCGCTCCTGTGCCACTGACTGTGAGGGTCTGAGCTCCCTGCGCACCCGAGCTGTGAGGGTCTGAGCGTCCCTGTGCCCACCCTGAGCTGTGAGGGTCTGAGCTCCTGCGCACCCTGAGCTGTGAGGGTCTGAGCTCCTGGCACCCTGAGCTGTGAGGGCTGAGCTCCCTGCGCACCCGTGAGCTGTGAGGGTTCTGAGCTCCCTGCGGCCACCTGGAGGTGAGTGTCTGAGCTCGCTGCGCACCCTGAGCTGTGAGTGTCTGAGTCTCCTGGTCCCCTGAGCTGTGAGTGTCTGAGTCCCTGTTCCACTGGACTGTGAGTGTCTGAGATCCTGCGAACACTGGGGAGTG
>WSYH01001344.1:63591-101645 GCA_036426205.1 Ascaphus truei
CTAACAACCCCTGTCCAATGTCTCCCTGTGATTTCCCAAGCCTGTAGCCCCACAAGCATCAGGCCATTCGAACCACTGTGTCTCATACAGCTGGATGCATTTTGTCACGAAGCCTGGGAAGAGAGGGATAAATATCTGCAGCTCTGACATCTTTGCCTTATGTTTACAGACATGTGGTTGAGCACTGGTGTTCAAGGGAGGAATGAACTGCTCTGGTGCTGTTAGGAGACTCACACAGAGTTGCACAGTATATCTCAGAGAGCACCCCCACCAACTAAATAAACATAGATCACAACTTAATACCATAGAGAACTACTGTCCCCCCAATCTCAAGTCCTTTTGTAGAGCCTCAAGATCTAAGCGCCCTGCAAGATCAGAGGCCATTCAGGCTGACTTAATGGAGAGTCTTCTGACAGAGACACAGAAAGCATCGTACTTCAAGTGTCTCAACCATTCACATCCTTCAGATTTTTCTGAGCACATGTGCTGGCTTTGCCTTCTCCAGGCTGCCGTAATCTACCATGTTCCTCCTGAATTCGCGGGAACAGGTCAGACACAATCCATTGAAGAGCTTCAGTTCATCCAGTAAGAACTTGGGCACATTGACATCACGGATAGCCCTAAGGCAATCAGCTCCTATACAGACATAAAGATACGAAGAGGCTGATCCTATATGTGCTAAAGTGGCCGATCAAGACGTTTTGGACTAAATTCTCCATTGACTTCCACTGAGAACTCCCCCCTCGAAATGGGACATGTCACACACTCCCTAAAGAGATCTCATACAGGGTGACCTCCTAAAGTACAGGGTGAGGACGTCATTCTAAAGTGCCATAGACTTACCCTCGTTCATAGTTGGATTTTCTCTCTTCAAGTTCCCACCGCAGAGATCACAGTTTTCATCACAGCTCTCATTCCAAAGTCATAGTGATCCTATCAAGAAAAAACACAGGGGGTCATAGAGAGGGAATCGGAGAGGGGGTCAGAGAAGGGAAAAAGGGGGGTATCAACGTGGGTCGTGAGTGGAAGATGAATCAGTGTGTGTGGGAGGCCTGAGTGGAAGGGCAGCCATGATGGTGGAGGAGAGGCACTGAGTTAGAGGGGGGGGCACTGAGTTAGAGGCGGGGGCAGTGAGTGGAAGGGGTCAGTGGATGGAGGTGGGTCAGTGTGGAAGGTGGGTCAGTGAGTGGAAGGTGGGTCAGTGAGTGGAAGGTGGGTCCAGTGAGTTGAAGGTGGGTCAGTGATGGAGGTGGGTCAGTGAGTGGAAGGTGGTCAGTGGAGTGAAGGTGTGGGTCTGGTGGAAGGGGGTCAGTGAGTGGAAGGTGGGTCAGTGGTGGAAGGGGTCAGTGAGTGGAAGTTGGGTCAGAGTGGAAGTGGGGTCAGTAGTGTTGAAGGTGGGTCATGAGGGAGGGGGTCATGAGTGGTCGAGGTGGGTCGAGTGGAGGTGGGGTTGGTGGAGGTGGGTCAGTGAGTGGAAGGTGGGTCAGTGAGTGGAAGGTGGGTCAGTGAGTCACCTGGGAGCTGAGTTGCTCAGACGATAGTTTGAAAGTGGTAGTAATTTTCTTTGCCAGAACCTTGGCATTGTTGAAGCCAAATGAATAGAGAGAAATCTCAGCGATCATAGCGTAATCAGGCACCATCATTGCAACCGGGCGGAAAAGAGCCTAGAGGAAAACAGGGCATATATAGGGTATATTTAGTTACAAGCATACAGATGCACAGCAGACACAAGGACACTAAACACACATAGATACACAATGACAAACAGAGCCACAAGAACATACACACAGACAAAGATACGAGGACACACAGACACCACTAGAGACTCACATATCCACAATACAGGCACAAGGACAGACAGCAGACACAGTAGAGACACAAGGACACACAGCAGAGACACAGACACACGCAGAGACACGGACCCACAGATACACAGCAGAGATACAAAGATACACAGCAGAGATGCAAGAATACACAGAGACACAAGGAATTACAGAGACACAAGGACATAGAGACAAAAGGACACATAGACACACAGTAGAGATACAGTGACACACAGCACAGACACAAGGTTGACCTTTAGGTTATCGGGTAATTCAGTGCGACCAGCATAGCCGGGGTTCATTGTAATAAATACAGCACATGTAGACACCAAAGGAATCTCTACTCCTTCAAACATGAAGCGATCCACCTGAAGAGAATAAGGCAGTGATTATAGTGCAGGCACGAGCGACGGAGCACAAGGATTCGCGCGTGCCTGTCGCCTGAACGATCCGTGAACTCTGATCGGGAGGCGTGGCCGTGACGTCACCAGGCTGGCTCGCCCGCATTGGTTGAACCGCTCATGTGATGCGCCGTTGCGCGAAAAAACGAAATAATTTGTCTCTTCGCACTATGGCCGGCCTGATAGAGGTACTGTATTTTGTTTGCGCCGGACGCACTATAAACGAAGCCTAAGAGAGGCGATCAGAGAGACAGAAGAAAGGAAGGAAAGAAAGCAGGACACACACTGCAGGGATAACACAAAGTTACACAATGCAGCAATCCTGAGAAGGGAATTATATTAGAAAAGACTCACTCGCTGCTGCTGCGCCTTCTGAATCGTGGTGATCTGCTGGGCGACCACGGAAAGCACCTCAATGTCAATGCGGTTAAACTCATCAAAGCAAGCCCAGGCCCCGGAGCTGTGCGTACAGAGACACAGAAAGCACCTCAATGTCAATGCGATTAAACTCATCAAAGCAAGCCCAGGCTCCAGAGCTGTGTGTACAGAGACACAGAAAGCACCTCAATGTCAATGCGGTTAAACTCATCAAAGCAAGCCCAGGCCCCGGAGCTGTGCGTACAGAGATACAGAAAGCACCTCAATGTCAAAGCGATTAAACTCATCAAAGCAAGCCCAGGCTCCGGAGCTGTGCGTACAGAGACACAGAAAGCACCTCAATGTCAATGCGGTTAAACTCATCACAGCAAGCCCAGGCTCCGGAGCTGCGCGTACAGAGACACAGAAAGCACCTCAATGTCAATGCGATTAAACTCATCACAGCAAGCCCAGGCCCCGGAGCTGTGCGTACAGAGATACAGAAAGCACCTCAATGTCAATGCGATTAAACTCATCAAAGCAAGCCCGGCTCCCGGAGCTGCGCGTACAGACACGAAAAGCACCTCAAATGTCAAAGCGATTAAACTCATCACAGCAAGCCCAGGCTCCAGAGCTGTGCGAACAGAGACACAGAAAGCACCTCAATGTCAAAGCGATTAAACTCATCACAGCAAGCCCAGGCCCCGGAGCTGTGCGTACAGAGATACAGAAAGCACCTCAATGTCAATGCGGTTAAACTTCATCAAAGCAACGCCAGGCCCCGGAGCTGTGCGATACAGAGAACAGAAAGCACCTCAATGTCAATGCGGTTACTCATCAAAGCAAGCCCAGCCCCGAGCTGTGCGTCAGAGACACGAGAAAGCACCTCAATGTCATAGCGGTTAAACTCATCAAAGCAAGCCGGCCCGGAGCTGTGCGTACAGAGATACAGAAAAGCACCTCAATGTCAATGCGGTTAAAACTCATCAAAGCAACCCAGGCCCGGAGCTGTGCTCGACAGAGACACAGAAAGCCCTCAATGTCAATGCGGTTAAACTCATCAAAGCAAGCCCAGGCTCCGGAGCTGTGCGTACAGAGACACAGAAACCCTCATGTCAATGCGGTTAAACTCATCAAGCAAGCCCAGGCTCCCTGAGCTGTGCGTACAGAGACACAGAAAGCACCTCAATGTCAATGCGGTTAAACTCATCAAAGCAGCCCCAGGCCCCGGAGCTGTGCGTACAGAGACACAGAAAGCACCTCAATGTCAATGCGGTTAAACTCATCAAAGCAAGCCCAGGCCCCGGAGCTGTGCGTACAGAGACACAGAAAGCACCTCATGTCAATGCGGTTAACATCATCATAGCAAGCCCAGCTCCGGAGTGTGCGTACAGAGACACAGAAAGCACCTCAAATGTCAATGCGGTTAAACTCATCAAAGCAGCCCAGGCTCCGGAGTGTGCGTACAGAGACACAGAAAGCACCTCAATGTCATGTCTGTTAAACTCATCAAAGCAAGCCCAGGCTCCGGACTGTGCGTACAGAGACCAGAAAGCACCTCAATGTCAATGCGGTTAAACTCATCAAAGCAGCCCAGGCCCCGGAGCTGTGCTACAGAGACACAGAAAGCACCTCAATGTCAATTGATTAAATCATCAAAGCAAGCCGCCTCCGGAGCTGCGCTACAGAGATACAGAAAGCCACCTCAATGTCAAGCATTAAACTCATCAAAGCAAGCCCAGGCTCCGGAGCTGTGCATACAGAGACACAGAAAGCACCTCAATGTCAATGCGGTTAAATTCATCAAAGCAAGCCCAGGCCCCGGAGCTGTGCGTACAGAGACACAGAAAGCACCTCAATGTCAAAGCGATTAAACTCATCACAGCAAGCCCAGGCTCCGGAGCTGTGCGTACAGAGACATAGAAAGCACCTCAATGTCAATACGATTAAACTCATCAAAGCAAGCCCAGGCTCCAGAGCTGTGCATACAGAGACACAGAAAGCACCTCAATGTCAATGCGGTTAAACTCATCAAAGCAAGCCCAGGCTCCAAGCTGGTGCATACAAGACCACAGAAAGCACACCTCAAATGTCAATACGATTAAACTATCAAAGCAAGCCCAGGCCCGAGGCTGTGCGTACAGAGACACAGAAACCACCTCAATGTCAATGCGATTAAATTCCTCAAAGCAGCCAGGCCCGAGCTGTGCGTACAGAGACAACAGAAAGCACCTCAATGTCAATGCTATTAAACTCATCAAAAGCAAGCCCAGGCCCCGGAGCTGTGCGTACAAAGAGATACAGAAAGCACCTCAATGTCAATGCGGTTATTCATCAAAGCAAGCCCAGGCCGCCAGCTTTGCGTACAGAGACACAGAAAGCACCTCAATGTCAATGCGATAAACTCATAAGCAAGCCCAGGCCCCGGAGCTGGTGCATACAGAGACACAGAAAGCACCTCAATGTCAATCGGTTAAACTCATCAAGCAAGCCCAGGCTCCAGAGCTTTGCGTACGAGATAACCGAAAGCACCTCAATGTCAATGCGATTAAACTCATCAAAGCAAGCCCAGGCCCGGAGCTGTGCGTACAGAGATACAGAAAGCACCCAATGTCATGCGGTTAAACTCTCAAAGCAAGCCCAGGCTCAGAGCTGTGCTACACAGATACAGAAGCACCTCATGTCAATGCGGTTAAACTCATCAAAGCAGCCCAGGCTCCAGAGCTGTGCATACAGAGACACAGAAAGCACCTCAATGTCAATGCGTTAATTCATCAAGGCAAGCCCAGGCCCCAGAGCTGTGCGTACAGTAGATACAGAAAGCACCTCAATGTCAATGCGTTATAAACTCATCAAAGCAGCCCAGGCCTCCGGAGCTGTGCGAACAAGACACAGAAGCACCACCTCAATGTCAATGCGATTAAACTATCAAAGCAGGCCCAGGCTCCAGAGCTGTGCGTACAGAGATACAGAAAGCACCTCAATGTCAATGCGGTAAATTCATCAAGCAAGCCCAGGCTCCAGAGCTGGTCTACAAGAACAACAGAAACACCTCAATGTCAATGCGGTTAAATTCATCAAAGCAAGCCCAGGCTCCAGAGCTGTGCGTACAGAGATACAGAAAGCACCTCAATGTCAATGCGATTAAACTCATCAAAGCAAGCCCAGGCCCCGGAGCTGTGCGTACAGAGATACAGAAAGCACCTCAATGTCAATGGCTGTTAAATTCTCACGAAGCCAGGCTCCAGAGCTGTGCGTACAGAGATACAGAAAGCACCTCAATGTCAATGCGGTTAAACTCATCAAAGCAAGCCCAGGCTCCAGAGCTGTGCATACAGAGGCACAGAAAGCACCTCAATGTCAATGCGGTTAAATTAATCAAAGCAAGCCCAGGCCCCGGAGCTGTGCGTACAGAGACACAGAAAGCACCTCAATGTCAATGCGATTAAACTCATCAAAGCAAGCCCAGGCCCCGGAGCTGTGCATACAGAGATACAGAAGGACAACTGAGAGAGTGAGGAGAAGCTGGGCCTCTCTCATCTTTCTCCAAGGAAGGAACGTGACCCTAATATGAGTCAGGTCCAGGTAGATGTCCACCCCTCTGCCTCATCACTCACCTGGCTAAGCCTTTGAAGAACTTGCCCATGGCCATGAAATCCAGCTGGTCGGAGCAGTTGAAGACCACTGTTTGAATTGCCAGAGCTTTGCCCAGATCCTTGGTGGTTTCTGTCTTTCCTGTTCCAGCTGGTCCAGCTGGGGCACCCCCAAATTTTAGATGCAGTGCCCCTGTAAGAGTCAGGTAACACCTATACCCAGAGTGAAGATATTGGAGGTTATAATATATATCCACCCCCAGAGACGAGAGCCACCAGTCCCTTCCAAAACACACACACATGAGGTACCTGTCTGTGAGGGGGGTTATAACCAGGCGGCCCGTGTTTCCAAGGTATTCGTAGCCATATAGAAACTCAGCATTTACGGCTCTCACGTACAGATCATCTCGGGCCCAATAATATCTGCAAAGTAGATCATGTGACAAAGCAGCAACACAAAAGAATACAGCTAACCCATATAATACATCCCCCTGACACAAAGCAAAACAACACACATCCCAGTACAAACCAAGAGAATACAGGCAAGCACAAGTACACATGTTCATACTAAAACATGCAAAGAAACACAGACAGTGCTTTACTGAAACATGCACACACTACTATATAAGGGTCATGAGAGGGTGTTTTCTTGGCAAAACTGGGCTGAGGGCATATGGAAGGCAGCCCTGGGGTTTAATTAAAATACAAAATATATCTACATATAGAATAATAACGAGCCATTGTTCCAATTACGGGTGGGATCACACCTTAGCTGGGAGATCCATTCAAAGTCATTGACACTTGTCACATTTTCCTCTACGAGTTTAGCAACAACATCCTTAGCATGGACCTCGATGACAATAAGAGCAGAGAGGATAGAACGCTGCATGCGTGACAGCTTCCCCCGCACAAGACCTACAAGGTCACTTAGCTGCAGAGACAGATAGGTCATTAGGCATTACATGTAGTCTGGGTTTAAAGGACCCCATTAAAAAAAACAAAAGTAGATGTAAAAGAAAAACTTACGCCACGATAAACTTGATATAGAACCTGTTACTGACCTGAGCCTCAAGTTGTGGGAAGAGCCTTGTGGACAGATCTCCAGCCTCCAGTGCCTCAGACACTTCCTTGGTCCAGAATGTTTGGCATCCAGCTATGGTAACCTGCCCCGGCCAGCTCAGCACCCACTCTGTGCGAGGTGTCTGAAAACAACAAGCATTCTCAGGTGAGCCTGAGGTGACAAAGCAGAGGGAGTACCTGGGGAGCAGAGGGAGGTACTCAGGACCAGAGGGAGGTACTCGGGGAGCAGAAGGAGGTACCCCATAAGCACATGGAGGTAACTGGATAGAAAAGGAGGTACCTGGTAGGAGGAGCAGGCATGACAGGTCTCACCTGGGGATACATCCTGATAGACCTCTCTATGTAATCACGCAGAGTGGCCTTCATAATTTTCTCCACTCCAAGTAACCAATCCTCCACGTTGCCCGTCGGATAGATGGGTGAAGACAGCTTTACTTCCTCCCCTTCTCCTGAATACATGTGGGTGATCTGCAGGTCTGGCTGGAATAGTAGCTGTGGCAGGAAAAGCACAGAAAGAGGGTGAGTAGAAGTCACACGTCACAGGATCTGGGAGGAAGAGCACAGAGAGGCTTATTGGGAGGAAGAGCACAGAGACCTATTGGGAGGAAGAGCACAGAGGGCCCTATTGGGAGTCAAATCTTTTTTGTGTACAAGGCCAATTTCTTTCAGTGGAAGACAGCGCAAACCTTGGAGACTTGTATTATTGAACCCACCACTAAAGAGTCGCATAAACCTGGATGTGCCTCTTCTGCACTAATTAATTAGCTGTATAATTATAATAATGGAGGCACAGCTCTCTTGTGAAGGTTACAAGGAGAGGGCATAGAGAATGGAACAAGTCCAACATCAGTGCCACAACATCTATAGTACTGTAATCATCTGTACATACAGTATAAGGTAGAGAAGGAAATCAACCAGAAAGAATCCCTATTGGTCTGCACTCATGAGGTAAACGCGAGCCGGAAAAGATTTAATCCAGGGTTATAAATATCCGCTCCGCGGGCACATTACCTGATGGTTATTTCACAACTGTAGCGACACGGAGAGATTAGCTACATCTTTTTCATGTCGGATACTAAGCAAGTACAGATCGTCAATTAGGCTGTTCTGTGCGTCCAGACTGGGTTTGCGGAACTCCCAGGGATACTTATCTGACACTAAACTAGTTAACGCATATATACATTGTATCAGTGAGGAATGTATGCTGTATACCCATGTTGAAATTACATGCATATTGCTAACGTATATTAGACCAGTTAGGTTATACTATTGAGACACTAGTCTCATTATATGGCTACGCTGACACTGCTATTATAGGTCTCTCTTATTATTTGCTGTATATGGGATATACTGTATAGTAAGCACGGGATTGCGGATTCTATGCTATTTCCAATACAGAGACCTATCCGTCGGCGCCTAACTGCTATCCGTACCATATAATACCCTTCACCCATTGGGGCTACTTTGGATGAAATAAGTCACATTGGGGTTAATTTTGGCATATGTCCGGAACAGGCTCTCTCTTTTTTTAAATGATTTTATATGTGTTTTCTTCGTTGTTACTATATACCTAATAAAAGATTTTATATGTTATACTGGAGTGGCTATATGAGATACAATTACCCCACGGATTGAATATTTCCGGCCAAAATACCAGATGTATTAATATGGTTAATATCGAGTGCAGTTAGGTGTCTTTTTTGGTTGGTCTTCTCAACCTTTTTCTGCACACATTGACCTATGCCTGGTGCACCTATTAACCTTAACTATTCATTATAGTATTAGGTGAGCAGCAGGTACCAATTCCTTTGATTTCCTTATCTACCTTATATGTACACATGCTTGGATTTTCCTTAAGTGCACCTTGAGTATTATTGATTATGTATCTAATTTGGTTGAGCGGCAGGTACTTTTCTGTACTAGTACTGTACTGTAATCATACAGAAGATAAGTAATGAAATAAAGTACTGCATTCAACAGTTCATCAAATGAATGCAACCTTCTATCAAAAGTTCATCAAATTAATGCAATCTTCCATCTAAAATTCGTCAAATTAATGCAATCTTCCATCTAAAGTTCATCAAATTAATGCAATCTTCTATCAAAAATTCATCAAATTAATGCAATCTTCCATCTAAAATTCATCAAATTAATGCAATCTTCTATCAAAAGTTCATCAAATTAATGCAATCTTCCTGCGTGTTAGAGGGATCCTTTTTGACCCTCCGTTATCTGAGGTGTGGGGACGCGTAGAGACGCAAAGTTTGCTACGTCATTATGATCTGTGCGTTATGCAACTACTCCAACCGTCACTCTCCGTATTGCAAGCGGACGCACAGACCTTCATACATTGGTACAAAGAGACACAAGATGAGCATGACACAGTTTGCCTTGATACATTCCCGCAATCATGTTCAGATTGAGAAGGAAGGCTCTGGTCTCTCGCGGCAAAACACTGAAGTTTTCTAGAACAAGCCAATTTATCTTATGGCAGTTCAGAGCCAGAATACAGAGAAACAATTCCCAGTGACTGTGAGCTATAGGCGAGTGTCTCCGCCTGCAGTGCCACATTGTTCCTGGAGGCACCAGCCTGCAGCCCCAATCGTCTGTTAATCATCTGTTTATTTGGCAAGTTGGCTCAGAGCTATATCATACGTATGTGCTCTTTATAAGGAATTGAAATAAATGGACCAGACTCACTAAACTTTGGTAAATCAGGGCAAAAAACATGATGTTAACTCAGGGGGTTTTGAACTCCAGTCCTTAAGGCACCCCTACAGGTCAGATTTTCAAGATATTCCAGCTTCAGCACAGGTGGCTCAATCAGTGGCTCAGACTAGGCCACTGATTGAGCCACCTGTGCGAAGACTGAGCCACTGATTGAGCCATCTGTGCTGAAGCAGGGACTGGTTGAGCCACCTGTACAGAACAGGGACATCCTGAAAACCTGACCTATTCGGGGTCTTGAGGACTGGAGTTGAGAACCCTTGTGTTACCTAAATCAGTAACAGTCATTATTTACCCTGAGGTTACGGGTATACTCGCCCCATAACATGCAACAAAAAGGACCGAACTAAAGCTCATTAGCAGAGTAACGCCATGTTATTGCAGGATAACGCTTTCTCTTCAAGTAACGTGACAGTACTTATGTGCTTAATGGCGTTACTCCCAGCCCCACGCAGAAATAATGCAGGGAAGTAACACTATTTTATTTAGGTAATACCTAAACCTGGCGTTACTCCCATCATTACCTATTGCTTTTACCTTATTTCAGTGTCTGGCCATAACACCAAGTTTAGGTAGGACCAATATAATGTGACTTTATGTTTTAACGTTAACATTATCGAAGCATCGTGAGTAAGGGATTCTTATGCTAGCAGCTTATTTGCATATTATTTGAAACTAATTTTCCCTAAAGTCAGTTGTTTGTGCTGCTAGGCTTTTATCGCCAACGCTAACATAGGTTAATGCTACATTACTTTCTTTAGTGAGTACAGCTTTAATATTAACGTAATATTAACGGAGGTGAAAAAGTTATGTTACATTTTCTAACAGAGTTTAACGAGTCTGGGCCAAAGATGTTTCTGCTTTTTATCTTGGACTTTGCTACGGAAACTGATATGGTTGAAGAAGATGGTTGTAGAACGTGGTTGAAGAAGATAGTTGTAGAACGTATTGAAGAAGATGGTTGAAAAAGATCATTGTAGAAGGTGGTTGAAGATGATTGAAGAAGGTGGTTGAAGAAGATGATTGAAGAAGTTGGTTGAAGAAGGTTGTTAAAGAAGGTGGTCGAAGAAGGTGGTCGAAGTAAATGTCTCCTAACGGTGGTTGAAAGGAGCTGGCATGTCAGGAAGTAGTTAGTACAGAGGGCCATCACTATGTAATACACAGCTATGTAGCAAGCTCGCAGATTTCTGTTTTTTAATTAAAATGATGGGTCTTTTAAACTGTGTATCTCTTGATACCAATTCTCATTATTCACATAGCTGTGCAAGTCCCTACAAATGCTATCATCCCCTCTGTTAAACAAAAATTTACATGTGAAATGCAGTGCTGTGACTGTTACTTAGCCACCATATACTGTACCAAGATATTTTACTTCCATTTAGTTTCTCTTACTTCAACGAGCGACACAGAAACCCCAATGTAGAACAATACTGACATATACATTTGACGTATTTTTCGCTACTTTTTATGGGTCAGTAAAATCCCATAGATCAATAGTGTTACCATCGACTTGCATAACAGTTATGAAAATGGCAACACATTGAACATTTTCCCAATCATGTTCCCGAGTTCTCACCCGTGCAATGTTCTCAAAGCACTTGCGTAAGTGCGGCTGCACTGCGGTGGGGTCCTTAGTCTGGGATAAGATCTCTAACAGCTCGTCATCAGAAAGAAAGTAAAACCTGAAATGTTAGAGTGATCAGTAGTCAGATTTAGTTCCACAGCTGTCTATGTGTACACACGGGAACATGTGTGAGTGCCACATACATGTATGTTGGGGATGTGAATGGTTACCTGGGAAAAGATGCTCTTTTGGTTTCCAGATAATCACTGAGTCCCTTCTGTACCAGTTCTAGCTGCTTGTTGCATTCACGTAGACTCTCCAGGAGACGGGGGTCTGGGCACAAGGAAATCACCTGCAAAGCACCCACTGTTACTAACAGACTCAGTAGCGTAGCACACCATCACTCACAAACTCAGGAGCGCAGCACACCACCACTCACAGGAGCGTAGCACACCCCATCACACTCAGGAGCATAGCATACCAGCACTCACACACACAGGAGCTTAGCACACCCCACTCACACAGCTAGGAGTGTAGCACACCACCACTCACACACTCATGAGTGCAGCTCACCACCACACACAAGCGTAGCACATCCCACTTACACACTCAGGAGCTTAGCACACCACCACTCCCACACACAGGAGCTCAGCACACCACTCACACACTCAGGAGCTTAGCACACTGTCATGGGAGAGGGGGTTTGGCCCGGTATAAAAGGGGTTACACCCCATTTGGCTACCCCCTGCTCTCCCCTGGGAGGCGAGGGGTTAACTGGAATGATGTCCAGTACTGTAGTTATGCCCCTGCTTCAGCACCAACTGTGTATCCCCCTGTGAATATGTATTGTTCCCATTCCAGTGTCTGCACCAACACATACACTGGGATCTATGCGGGAGGGAAAGGGTTAACGTTAATTTTGTGTTTATGGCCCTTTGTCCCTTTTCCCGCCTTTGCAGGCTCCATTTTGCAGTCTCTCCATAGGTCGCCATTACAGCCCATGTAACCCCTATGGAGATTCCGGCGATTTGGGCCCGTTCTCATAGAAGACCTGCAGGTGGTGCCCGAGAGGAGGAGCGCCGGTCCCCCATTGTAAGTCAATGGAGCCATTCAGTTCAATGGGGATTCCTCGACGCCGACCTCCATGAACGGGTTGGCAGCCATCCAAACTGCAGACCGCAGAAGCGGATACAATATCCAAAAAAGAGCTTTTGATCACACTAGGTCAAGTTCAAATACAATTGGCGTGGGCAACTTAGGTTCTAGGGCACCCAGGAATAAAATTCTTCTTGCCCCTAGACCCTAGGAACCCCCACACTCGACCACCACCGGGTCCGAGAATTAAGGACCCCCGTAAAGGGTCGCGCTCGCCACGAGGGTCGCGCCATTGACTCTAATGGTAGCGGAGGTCCCATTGAATCCTATGGCGGCGCCGGCCCATGCATTTCCTATGCAGGCGCTGGCCATATTGATTCTAATGGAGGAAAGCCGCGTGGCTTTGAAACGGCTAAGTCCGAAAGTGTATAAAGTGTAAACCTATATCTCCGGTTCTGTGAGTACCAGAGGGCTGGGATTTGGGTCGCATGTTGTCACTGCTCCGGCATGACTGCATGGCCATTTCCAGCCCTTGCCGATCAACCAGACGGAGTATGGGCAAATGTGAAAATTGTGATTTCCCCATTGACTTCAATGGCGGAGTTGCTCCATTGAAAGCCTACAGCGGCGGAGCCCATTGATTTCAATGGGAGAGTGAAACGCAGTGATTTCTTTTATCTTATAGCGGAGAATCCTGCATTAAAGTTAATAGGGGATTTTAACTTGTTTTTTGTATCTCCGGTTCTGGGGGTCGTGGAAGGCTGATATTTGGTCACTATGGCAAAGGTCCTCCGGCATGAGGACCTGGCAAATTTCAGCCCGCGCAGACCCACAGAACGGATTATTTTAATATGTGTAGATATTAAAGAATATACTGTTTTGCAAGGCTGGTATGAAAGCCCGGGAAAGTTACTGTCTCTGCTTTATGTTAATGTTCAGGAGGGCGACTCTTTGTCTACAACAGCCCCCCTGATCAAAGACTTGACCACTCTGATTGTGTACAATAGGGCGGAGAAACGCAGAGCCCGAGTGGTCTGTAAGTGCCATAATTCACACTTACAGACAAAAGGGTTTCCTGACTAGATACAAGTCTGGTAGACTTTCAGGCGCCCAAGGTTAGGGTATGGGGCTGAAACTCCATATAAACAAGTGTAAGCCCTATACCCAGAGTCTTTCGTGATGTCTTCATTTGAACCTGTATTGCTGAATGAATTGCCAATCCTGTACCTGATTGCTTCATTGTCCAATCCCTAAGTAAGTGCTATTTCTAGTCTGTTATTTGTATCATCTTGTGTGTTCTCCTTCTTTAAGGAATAAACTATATTTATTATATCTAAGTCGTGTTCAATTCAACCCAGATATTTGGTGTATATTATAACCTATCACTAGCTACCGTGACAAACACCACCACTCACACACTCAGGAGCTTAGCACACCACCACTCACACACTCAGGAGCTTAGCACACCACCACTCCCACACTCAGGAGTGCAGCACACCCCCATTCCCACACACAGGAGCTTAGCACACCACCATTCCCCCACATAGGAGCATATCACAACACCACTCACACACTCAGGAGCTTAGCACAAAACCACCCCCACACTGAGTAGTTAAGCACACCGCCATTCCCACACATAGAAGCTTAGCACACTGCCACTCGAACACACAGGAGCGTATCACATCACTACTCCTACAGTCAGAAGCTTAGCACATCCCCACTCCCACACTCCGGAGTGCAGCACACTATCACTCAGACCACCACACACAAATATTCATCGCGCACACCGTCACACACAAACACACATTGCGCACACCGTCACACACAAACACACAGCTCACAATGTCACATACAAACACATATAGCGCACATCGTCATTCACACATTCAGAAGTTTAGCACAAAGTTACTCATATACGACGGACACTGTCATCCACACACACATCGCGAATACTGTCACCCACACACATCGCGGACACCGCCAACTCACATATCACAGACACCATGACTCACACGCACATCGTGCACACAGTCACTCACACTAACACACATTGCGCACACAGTCACTCACACTAACACACATTGCGCACACAGTCACTCATACACATCGTGGACACCATAACTCACACTCACCCACACATCGCGGACACCGTCTTACACACACACACACACACACACACACACACACACACACACACACACATCACAGACACCATCACTTAGAAAAACATCGCGGACACCATCTCTCACACTCACATCACGGACACCGTCGCTCACACCGTCACTCAAACACACATCGCGGACACCGTCACACACACATTGCGAACACCATCACACAAAACACATTGCGTACACTGTCCTGGAACAGGACTGCTTCTTTTCTGTGCACTTTTTCTGCTCTCAGGCTGCCAGCTCTCCCCAGGGAAAGTTGCCTGTATTCCCCTGCTCCAAGGCTGCGGTCCCAGTGTGTTCTATAGCACGTGCGCCCAGCGGGGGGCGGCGCGTGCACAGCGCTTCACCACAGATCGCAGTCCTGGGAGAGAGGGAGAGTTTGCGATGGGAGGGGGCGTGGTGAGGGTTTTGCGGGGGCGTGGCCATGACCTCACTCGGCTGGTTCGCCCTCATTGTCTGAACCGCCGGCGGGGGCATGGCACACCTCCGTCGCAAGTTCCACATACAAAAAAACTGTATGTGTGAAAACTTGCAGTACAGCACGGCTGCCAAATGCGCACAGACGCATGTACTGAGCCCGGACTGATTGGGGGGCGGTGCTTGTGCGCACAGCGCACGCCCCACCGCAGCCTTAGCAGTCAGTGCTGCTGTGTAAATTGCAACATAGTTGTTACATATCACCTTTTCTGCAAGCCACTAGTCAGTTGCCCTGGCAACCTCCCAATGCTCATAGTTGAGATTGGTTTAGCCCTCTCCCCCTGCCCTTCTCTGTATATTGTTATGCCCCTTGGCTTGTGCCTGTCTGGAAAGGAAAGTGAGCTCTCTTTTCAACTGCAGACAAAGTGAGTATGACACATCTTCCACTGCTCCCTTAGGCTGAGCTCAGACAGGCTGCTACACTACCGCACGTTCGCCTTTGCGAGCCTCTGTCTGCTGGGCGATGTCTGCTCATCCCCAGCAGACAGAATGACGCGACTTGGAGGCGGGACTTACCTCATCCATTTAATTTAAAAAAGAAACAAAGTATGTGTTTGTAATTGGCTGGCGAAATACACGTGACGCGGCTGCCGCTTGAAATGACAACTTCAGTTGTCTCCTTCAAGTGCAGCCGTGTCAACGCTGTACTGCGCCGCCGGGAGTCGTTTCCAGTTTTAAAACTCCCACCGAACAAACCAAAAGAGTTACGAACGTGTGCGGGCATGTTGCGTAGCACCCTGTCTTATCGAGGCCTTAGAAAGGGATTCCTTTTTACCTTCCCCTGATAAAAAAAGCCACTTCCTCACAAATAGGATACTTCTCCTCACAAGAGACATTTCCTACCACAAACCACATGCAAGTACTTTTATATTTCTGTTAACCCCACTCAATAAAGTTGAAGAAAATTGAAGGATTTTGTGTGCTTTAAAAAAGGGGATGAGTTTATGCTACATGGATCTTCTCACCTGCCCCAAGTGAGCCTGGATCCAGAATACACACCATCACACACACACACATTGCGCTACCGTCACAAACACACATTGCGTACACGTCACACACACACCATCACACACAAACACACTGTGCACAGCGTCACACACACATTCCGCACATCACCACACACATTGCGTACACCCTCACACACACATACATTTCGCACACCGTCACCCACACACACATTGCGCACACCGTCACACACACATTGCGCACACCGTCACACACATCGCGCACACCCATCCCACCTGTTTATTCTCATCTGCATTCTTCATGATCTTTCTCCATGTCCTCTCCATAGTTTGGTAACGCTTGCTCTCTACAGGCAGCTGCCTGTTAATATCCTCTGAGCTAAAGATTGGTTCCAGATAAAGCCAGGAGCGCTGACAGGTCAACCACTCCTCCAGCACATCCTAGGATAATAATAACAATATTAATAACAGCAGTCATATATTTTTGTCCTCATCCTGAGATATCCCACAGCATGCAGCCCACGTGTAAACACACGCAGGTTCTATCTCAGCCTGCTCTCAGATAACATGTAGCCCATGTGTAAATGCACGCAGGTTCTATCTCAGCCTGCTCTCCCATAGCATGCAGCCCTCGTGCAAACACACGCATGTTCTATCTCAGACTGCTCTCCAACAGCATGCAACCCTCGTGTAAATACACGCAGGTTCTATCTCAGTCTGCTCTCAGATAGCATGCAACCCTTGTGCAAACACACGTAGGTTCCATCTCAGACCGCTCACCCATATCATGCACCCCTTGTGCAAACGCATGCAGGTTCTATCTCAGATCGCTCTCCCATAGCATGCAGCACTCGTGCAAATGCACACAGGTTCTATCTCACCCCCCTCTCCCATAACATGCAGCATTTGTGCAAAAGCACACAGGGTCTATCTCAGCCCACGCTCTCATAGCATGCAGCTCTTGTGAAAATATACACAAGATCTATCTCAGCCTGCTCTACCATAGCATGCAGCCCTCGTGCAAACACACGCAAGGTTCTATCTCAGCCTGCTCTACCATAGCATGCTCCCCTTGTCCAAACACATGCGGGTCTATCTCAGCCTGTTCTTCCATAGCATGTTCCCCTTGTACAAACGCATGCAGGTTCTATTTCAGCCTGTTCTTCCATAGCATGCTCCCCTTGTACAAACACATGCGGGTCTATCTCAGCCTGTTCTTCCATACCATGTTCCCCTTGTACAAACACATGCAGGGTCTATCTCAGCCTGTTCTTCCATAGCATGCAGCTCTTGTGTAAACATACACAGGGATCTATCTCAGCCCACTCTCCCATAGCATGCAGCCCTCGTACAAACACATGTAGGGATTTATCTCAGCCTGCCCTCTGGTAGCATTCAGCCCTTATGAAAACATACACAGGTTCTCTCTCATCCTGCTGTCTGATAGCATGCAGCACTCGTGCAAACACATGCGTGGATCTATCTCAGCCTGCTCTCCCCAAGCATGCAGCCCTCATGCAAACATATACAGGGTGTATCTCAGCCTGCTCTCCCATAGCTTGAAACACTTGTGTAAACACGCGCGTGGATCTACTTTAGCCCGCTCTCCCATAGCATGCAGCCCTTGTGCAAACACACGCCAATTCTATCTTAGTCCACTCTCCCATAGCATGCAGACCTCGTGCAAACACACGCAGGTTCTTTGGCAGTGAGGGGAGTAGCCACCAGATGAGGGCACACCTGTATCATGCAGAGCTTGCCCTCCCAGCTGCTGATCCGCTCCTCAAAGGGTTTTTTGAAGGGGGAGAAGGACATACTCTGCGTCATGACAATGTGATCATCCAGCAGCTGGGAGGCCTCCTCTGGACTCTTCAGTATGTAGGTCCCTGTATCCTTATAAGGCAACATGTTAAACAGCACTGCTGACCACTCATTCTCCATCTTGTCCAGGGCCTGTGAGGGGAGAATGTGCAATTAATAACCATGGCTAATGATCCCACTATCCCACTGATGGCTACGATGCAAACATATGAACACTCTGACGCAGTATACAACCTCCAGTACCTGCTCAATGGCGAATTCCTTGCCAGCGATCTCTGCCACCTTGGCAATGCTCTGTATGTGATCCTGCAGCTTCATGTCCAGGCATCGGGTGAAGGTCAGGTTGGCTTTAGGCTTAATATTGATCTGTACTTGTTCAGACAGAAGCTCCCAGTGACGGTTCCTCATGCCAGGGTTACGCAAGCCTTGGATGAGTGGAATGAAGGGCTTGAAATCTTCAATCCGGCCCTTAATGTCCTGAGCCACATCCTGGCAGGCTGCAGGGAAATTAGTACAAGGGTTTTAATGTCTGGAGGGACAGAGAGAGACGTGACACCATGAGAGAAAGGGACAGAGGGAGAGAAAGGCAATGAGAGAGAAGTTACAGAGGGGGACAGATAGAGGGACACACAGAAAGTGACAGAGGGAGACACTGCAAGATAGGCACCCGATGTCTAAACAGAAGCAGCATCATGTTTGATAGGGCCCTCATTTATTGTGCCCACACAGCTGCTGGCTCACTACGCACACCCACCTGTCTGCTGTTTCACATACTGTACACACAGGTCTATTCTCACACAGTCGGCTGACATAGTTTGCATTGACATGCACACTTGATGTTGCGTGATCTGCACACTTGATGTTGCGTGATGAGCACTGACATGCACTAGTTCTGTCACTAGTTACCTGGAATATCCCGGAATTGCTTAACACACTTGTGCATGTTCTTGTACGACTCCATCACGTTTTTCTCCAGCTGCTCGGCATCAATTGTGGTGAGAGGATCATTCATCCAGCTCTCATGCCAGCGTATCCAGTCTGATACGGTGGTCCACAGGTCCCGGAAGGGCTGGAAATCCTTAGCCAGTCTTACCAGCTTGTCATACTGCCAAACAGAGAACACTCTTAACATTAGTAGGACATCTGGGGGAAATGCTTGGTCTGGCCTTTCCTGCAGGAGGGACAGTAATGCCGGGTGATACTAGTCATGGCCTTTCCTGCAGGAGGGACAGTAATGCCGGGTGATACTAGTCACGGCCTTTCCTGCAGGAGGGACAGTAATGCCGGGTGATACTAGTCACGGCCTTTCCTGCAGGAGGGACAGTAATGCCGGGTGATACTAGTCACGGCCTTTCCTGCAGGAGGGACAGTGATTATAGTGTGCTACTGGTCACTGCCTTTCCTGCAGGTGGAACAGTGATGCGGGGTGATACTAGTCACTGCCTTTCCTGCAGGAGGGACAGTAATGCGGGGTGATACTAGTCACTGCCTTTCCTGCAGGTGGAACAGTAATGCCGGGTGATACTAGTCACTGCCTTTCCTGCAGGAGGGACAGTAATGCCGGGTGATACTAGTCACTGCCTTTCCTGCAGGAGGGACAGTAATGCCGGGTGATACTAGTCACGGCCTTTCCTGCAGGAGGGACAGTAATGCCGGGTGATACTAGTCACGGCCTTTCCTGCAGGAGGGACAGTGATTATAGTGTGCTACTGGTCACTGCCTTTCCTGCAGGTGGAACAGTGATGCCGGGTGATACTAGTCATGGCCTTTCCTGCAGGTGGAACAGTGATGCGGGGTGATACTAGTCATGGCCTTTCCTGCAGGTGGAACAGTAATGCCGGGTGATACTAGTCACTGCCTTTTCGACAGGAGGGACAGTGATGCGGGGTGCTACTGGTCAGTGCCTTTTCGACAGGAGGGACAGTGATGCGGGGTGCTACTTGTCTTGCCTTTTCGCGACAGGAGTGGAACAGTGAGCGGGTGCTACTTCGGTCACTAGCCTTTTCTTCACAGTTGGGACAGTGGATGCGGTGTGCACTGGTCCATGCCTTTTCTACAGTTGGGGCAGTGATGCGGGTGCTTCTGGTCAGTGTCTTTTTCTCGTTGGGACATGAGTTGCTCATTGACGCCTCTATAGCAGGACACTTTTGGTGTAAACACAGAGCTTACATTGGTAACAGAAGCTCAAAAAGCCTCTCCCTGTGTTGTGAGAGCAAGAGCCATCTGCTGTGATCCTTCAGCTGTCTGTGGGTCTCTCCCTTCATTGGCCCTCATGAGCTCGACTAATATCCACGTGAGTAGAAAATCCCGGCCACGACCATCAGGAAGCAAAGTGTTTTATGAAGATGATATTGTTATTGGGGGTGTGTGCTCAGGTGTGCATGGGCAAAAGTTAAAATATATTACGTGGGTCTTCAAGTCACAATTGACTGTGTACTGACCTGCAGCCGTCCAGGCGCTCCAAGAAATTGTTCTGATCCATAGCCTGGATTTTCGGAACCTCTCCTCATCCTCCAAGTGCTGCTCCCAATGTAATCAATCAGTGTTGTGATTTGTGTGGCCAAAATGGCAGCCCCCTGTAGTTTGGGAGGAAAAGAGACAACAGTCACTTGCTGCTGATGGCGCTCTCCCATTTCTAAACAGACAGTATGTGATGTAAGAGTGTACAAACAGGCACTCACTTTGCATTAAGTCTTCCTGGGACAGACTGTAAAAGAACTCATCGATAACATCATAATCAGCGATGACTTTGGTTCCCTGCTCCGCGTGAACAAGCGCAGCAATCACAAGACACAAAGGCTCGCTATATTGTCCTCTATCCCTGCTCTGTAAAACTGAAGCTCTGCCTGGAAGTTCTGGGCCCCCATTGGCTGGTCTGAGTAATCCTGCTCACTGCAGGCTGCTGTCCCACTTGTGTGTCTTGATTCCCTTTTTTTCCCTCCCAGCGACTTATATATTTGGCCCTTGCTACGCGAGACATGACTTCTTAGCCACTCTAAGTATTCGTCGGACTGATACTGCTGCTTCGGATCTTACCCTTCAGACTGCTCTACCTCAAGTGTCTGACTGCTCTGGGGACCCCTTCATCCACTCCGCATACTGTCAGCTGCTCCACACTGTTTGGCTTCTCATACAGATTGCGACTGATGGCTCTGAACTGGTCTGAGATCTAAGGAATAAAACAGAGGGTGAGAGCCAGACACTGGAGCCCAGATTATTTCCTACATCTCCTACAGTGCCTTGTTGCACATGGATAGGCATATAACATTTATACATAGCTTGCCAACTCAAGCTCTGTGTAATATCTCCATATCTACATTCTCCATTTCCTTGCGTGAATTCTGGCCAGCAGCTCCAGCGCAGCGTGGAGAAGCTTTGGCATTTGCGGGACATATCTGCTTCACCACTTCAATGCTGATATGGAAAGGGCCATTGATGATAGATTGGGTAGAGAGTTGTCTAGTCGCGTCTTTTCCAGAAGATGCTGTTCGACGGCAAACTTTACCTCCCTCTACACAGAAGGGTCTGGGCTCTAATCCTCTGTAAGGAACCCAGGAAAATAGATGAGAAAGGCATGGTGACAGGGAACTATTCCATCTTGCCAATAACTGCCTCAGATCCAGGCTGTTGGTAGTCCTGGCCAGAATTAGACTATAGCCTCCTTATTTTGGAGTTTCCTCCTCTGCTCCAGGTATTTGGCCTCCTGTATTGTACATAAAAAAGTGTGCAATTGTGGTGTCTGGCGAGAGCTCTGCTCTCGCTCTCTGTGACATGGTGTGGTGTGCTGGTGAGAGCTGCTCCCCCTCTCTCGCGTGACAGTGTGTGGTTGCTGCGAGAGTCGCTGCCTCTCTCTCTCGTGACAGTGTGTGGTGTGCTGGCGAGAGCTGCCCCCCTCTCTCTGTGACAGTGTGTGTGTGCTGGCGAGAGCTCTGCTCTCTCCTGTGACAGTGGTGTTGTGGCTGGCAAGAGCTCTCCCCCTCTCTCTGTGACAGTGTGGTGTGGTGCTGGCGAAGCTGCTCCCCTCTCTCTGTGACAGTGTGTGGTGTGCTGGCGAGAGACTGCTCCCCCTCTCTCTGTGACAGTTTGTGGTGTGCTGGCGAGAGCTGCTGCCATCTCTCTCTGTGGACAGTGTGTGGTGTGCTGGCGGAGCGCTCCCGCTCCCTCTCTCTGTGACAGTGGTGTGTGGCTGCGAGAGCTGCTGCCTCTCTCTCTGTGACAGGTGTGTGGAGTGCTTGCGAGAGCTGCTCCCCCCTCTCTGCTGGGACAGTGTGTGGCTGTGCTGGCGAGAGCTGCTGCCTCTCTCTCTGTGACTTGTGTGGTGCTGCGAGAGCTGCTTAGCTCAGCGCCCCCCTCGTCTCTGGACAGTGTGTGGTGTGCTGCGAGAGCTCTGTCCTCTCTCTCTGTACAGTTTGTGGTGGCTGGTGAGAGCTGCTCCCCTCTCTCTCTGTGACATGGTGGTGTGGCTGGCGAGAGCTCTTTGCTGCTGCCTCTCTCTCTGTACATGTGTGTGTGCTGGCGAGAGCTTCTGTCCTCCTCGTCTGTGACAGTGTGTGGTGTGCTGGCGAGAGCTGCTGCCTCTCTCTCTGTGACAGTGTGTGGTGTGCTGGCGAGAGCTGCTCCCCCTCTCTCTGTGACAGTGTGTGGTGTGCTGGCGAGAGCTGCTGCCTCTCTCTCTGTGACAGTGTGTGGTGTGCTGGCGAGAGCTGCTCCCTCTCTCTCTGTGACAGTGTGTGGTGTGCTGGCGAGAGCTGCTGCCTCTCTCTCTGTGACAGTGTGTGGTGTGCTGGTGAGAGCTGCTCCCCCTCTCTCTGTGACAGAAGCTGAACTGTGGGGTCTTCCTAATTCTGCATGTTGTGGTCTGTTACACTGCCTTCCTGCCTATAGCTAAACACCATACTGCTCTGCTGCTATAACTGCGGTGCATATTTACTCGGAGGCCAGGGGTATGTTTCAGTCACAGACCTTCCCTAAGGGACCACACAGAGCTCTGTGCAGTAACATCCCTCCCTTGGGGGACCAGATATAGGGCTGTGCAGTAACATATGTTCCCCGAGGAAATAGACTAACGGCTGTGCAGTAACAGAGTGTGACATTAGGGGTAGATTTGGCTGCTCTTAAATACGGGTTAAGCCCGCCATTACCCCTACCTGTCAATAATATGATGTATTTATTAATGTATGGCAAAACACACAAAATCCAAGGGGAGCATGGGGGAGAAACAAAAAAACATTTAAGTGCAGCAGAATGGCAACGTGGAAATAAAAGCCTCCAAATGACTTGGCTCTAATGAATTGACTACTTACAAGATGTAAGAGTCAAATAGGCACGATTGACTCAAACAGACAATGGTGATGGGTGGTGCAGTTTTCATCAGAGTGGATCAGGTTTCATCAGAGTGGTTCAGGTCCTCAGGATGAAGTGCCCCAATATTGAGAGAAAGAAACTGGCATAGCACAGATCACTCAAGGTATAAAGATTTTATAACAATAAAATAATGTACTCACATTCTAACAATTAAAAACAGGCATGTCACACTGCATTAGTGTAGGAAGACTTTAGCCAGCCAGGCTCACCGTCTCGCAGCGTTCCCCACCTCCGCCTCAGCCTCCGGTCAGCTGTTACACTGTTCCCACTGGCGTTTGACGTCACTTCCGGTTTCGCCGCTCGGTAAGGGCTGGATCTTCCTGCAACTTCTCTGCTGTATGCTCCGCTCTGGATGAGGCTCCCACTCTACGCGTTTCGTCACGTGTTACCGTCGACTTCGTCAGGAGAGACGGTGCGAGACGGTGAGCCTGGCTGGCTAAAGTCTTCCTACACTAATGCAGTGTGACATGCCTGTTTTTAATTGTTAGAATGTGAGTACATTATTTTATTGTTATTAAATCTTTATACCTTGAGTGATCTGTGCTATGCCAGTTTCTGTCTCTCAATATGGGGGCACTCCATCCTGAGGACCTGATCCACTCTGATGAAACCTGATCCACTCTGATGAAAACTGCACCACCCATCTGCCATTGACTGTTTGAGTCAACCCTGCCTATTTGACTCTTACATCTTGTAAGTAGTCAATTCATTAGAGCCAAGTCATTTGGATGCTTTAATTTCCACGTTGCCATTCTGCTGCACTTAAATGTTTTTTTGTTTCTCCCCCATGCTCCCCTTGGATTTTGTGTGTTTTGCTGTTACTATGGGGGAAGAGTGAAGACTACCCCTTCCAGTGGGTTCCAGAGCAGGGGGTGAAACTGTATTTACTTATTACTATCACTTTCTCACTTATTTAAGTTTTCAATTAGTCACTTATTAACAGTGTCCACTTTTTATTTGTTTGCGCCTGTGTTCACTTTATTTATGTATGTACTGTTAATTATACCAATCCGGTATCTGTGTACTGTGCCCACATTGGGCTAATATTATATTCTGTAGCCTGATTCCAGCACTTCGGGATCGGTACTGGGGCCGCTGCTTTTTAACTTGTTTATTAATGACCTTGAGGTTGGCATAGAGAGCAAAGTCTCCATCTTTGCTGATGACACTAAATTATGTAAGGAAGTAAAATCAGAGCAGGGTGTAATTTCTCTTCAGAAAGACTTGGAGAGACTGGAAACTTGGGCAGGTAAATGGCAGATGAGGTTTAATACAGATAAAGGTAAGGTTATGCATTTGGGAAACAAGAATAAACAGGCGACTTACAAATTAAATGGGGATAAATTAGGGGAATCCTTGATGGAGAAGAATTTAGGAGTGTTTATAGACAGCAGGCTTAACACTAGTGCCCAATGTCATGCACTAGCTGCAAAGGCAAACAAGATCTTATCTTGCATCAAACGAGCAGTGGATGGAAGGGAAATAAACATAATTCTGCCCCTTTATAAAACATTAGTAAGATCACACCTTTAATATGGAGTACAATTTTGGGCACCACTCTTTAGAAAAGACATTATGGAACTAGAGAAAGTGCAGAGAAGAGCCACCAAATTAATAAAGGGGATGGATAACCGGATTTATGAGGAGAGAGGCTAGCTAAATTAGATTTGTTTACATTAGAAAAGAGGCGTCTAAGAGGGGATATGATAATTATATACAAATATATTCGGGTACAGTACAAGGAGCTTTCAAAATAACCTTTCATCCCCAAGGCAGTACAAAATTCACTGGTTTATCCCTTAAGGTTGGAGGAAAGGAAATTTCACCAGCAACAAAGGAAAGGGTTCTTTACAATAAGGGCAGTCACAATATGGAATTCATTACCCATGGAAACTGTGATGGCAGATACAATAGATCTTTTAAAAAAAAAGGTTGGACATCTTTTTAGAAAGGAAAGGTATACAGGGATATACCAAAAAAGTAAACATGGGAAGGATGTTGATCCAGGGATTAATCTGATTGTCAATTCTTGGAGTCAGAAAGGAATTTATTTCTCCCCTAATGAGATATCATTGGATTATATTTCACTGGGGTTTTTTATTTGCCTTATTTTTTGACTTTGCCTTCCTGTAAGAGACATGTGCAGAGGTACAACTAGGGAGACAGATTTGGGGGAAATTAAACCATGGCTTTATTCAGCCCATCACTTTAAACAATGCAGAAAACCACAAAAATATATAAACAGCCTATCCCTTTGTAAGGGCTATCACACTTCACCAGTCCCTATCTGCAGGGCTGGGTGGGTAAGCCTCTTTCCAACCTGTCACCTCAAAGTCTAAAGTGGTACATGTAAGCGGGGGCTCTTTGTGCCAGGCTCTGAGTCTGGGTCTGAATTGGTGTCCGTTGAGGGGCCAGCTTCTGGCGGGTTGCTGAGTTCACTGCACCCTGGAATAGAGGGCTGGTCCCTGGTGCCTTGCTGGCAACACACAGTCCTTTTGTGTGCTCAAGAGTCGCCCTCAGTTCTCAGCAGAAGGATTTTCTAGCTGTCTAATTAGCCAGCTGGAGACTGGTTAATTGTCTAGCTACAATTAACCAGCTCCCTGCTGGATTCCTCAGACCACTACAGGCTTATATTGAAGAATCATTTAAAACAGGGGTAAGTCCCTGTTACACTTCCTCTGGATCAATATACAGTAAGTACTGATATAGGATAAAGTATCTGTCATCTAAATTTAGCACAGGTTGAACTTGATGGACGTATCCCTTTTTTCAACCTCATCAACTATGTAATGATGTAACTTCGGGAACCAGGGGTTAACTATATGTTGAATGGTTTGGTTGTTGAATGATTGAATGGTTATGTTGAATGCAGTCTTTTGTGTGGCAGATGGGTGTACACGTATCCAGCCTCAACACAAAGGAGATTCTGGGCAAGATAAGGTGACTGGCTTGGGACAGTGTTGAGCAAGGCAGGGCTGTAGATTCAGATGTGGGGGATGTGGCTCCCCCCCGGGCGGGGACCATTGTTTGGTTCAATGACACCAAGTCTCGCCTGTCCCTTCGGGGGGTATTGGGAGGACAAGTGGAACCATTGCCGGGACTGTGCTCAGAGGGTTGTGCAGTAACAGACCTCCATTGAGGGACCAGACAGAGGGCTGTGCAGTAGCAGACCTCCATTGAGGGACAAGAGACAGGGCTGTGCAGTAACAGACCTTCCCTGAGGGACCAGGCTACTGCTCCATGCGTTTTTCATTTGCTCTTTTGTCCTGTAAGAAAATAAACTGTTCCTATTTCTTCCATTGGAGCTTGGTGTCCTGTCTCTCACTACCCGGCTACAGGCAGGAATACTGGGAGTCATGCACATGTGAGGTGCAGCTACATATTCTTCTCTACTCCCTACTCAGACCAACCTCGGCTGCCTGTTCTTCTTCCCCCATCTCACCACAGGACTTTTCTTACTATTTCAAGGAAAATGTGGAATCTATACTTCAGGACATCCCCTCTGTTCCCTCCTCCCATCCTACACCTCTTCCTAAGACTGCATCCATAGTGGTTGCTACAGCGCGAGCGGCATCGCTCACACCAAAAGCAAACCAATGGAGGCCAATGCGCATGTGCATAGTGTGCGCATGTGCATATGAGCGGCGAGGCGACCGATGCATGGCAAGACAAAATTGTTTGTCTTTGCCGCGCGACGGCCGGGTCACGTGAGCGGATTGCCCAATGAGGAGAACCAGCTCCGTGACGTCACGGCCACGCTCCCCGGCATGCCCCCAACACGCAAACCTGCAGGCCACGGATCTTGATAAGTAAGGCACATGAGTGTGCGACAGAGGTCATTACACTCTGCTCATATTACTCGACCTCTCTGCCGCATTTGACACCATGGACCACCCTCTTCTCCTTCACATTCTCCATACTCTTGGTATTCGGAACAAAGCTCTATCCTGGATCTCCTCTTACCTCTCCCATCGTACTTTCAGTGTCTCGTTTCCTAACACCTCCTCCTCTATCGATCTCTCTGTGGCGGTACCCCAGGGCTCTGTCCTGGGACTGCTCCTCTTTTCTCTTTACACACTCTCTCTAGGTGACCTAATCACATCTATTGGATTCAAATATCACCTCTATGCTGATGACACACAAATTTACTTTTCAACCCCTGACCTTGCACCTGCTGTTCAGACCAAAGTTTCTGAATGTCTCTCTGCTATATCATCTTGGATGGCCCTCCGCCGACTTAAACTTAACATGTCAAAAACAGACCTCCTCATACTTCCTAACAAACCTGGCCCCACTACCTCCTTCCACATTACTGTTGGAAGTACTATCATACACCCAGTAGCACAAGCACGCTGCCTAGGGGTCACACTTGACTCCTCTCTCACATTCTCCTCTCACATTCAAAAGGTAGCTAAAATCTGTTGCTATTCCCTCCACAATATTACAAAGATACGCCCTTTCCTCTGTTGCTCGACTGCTAAAACTCTGACTCAGGCCCTCATTCTCTCCCGTCTCGTTTACTGTAAACTCCTGCTGTCCGGCCTTCCTGCCTCTCACCTGTCTCCCCTACAATCTATCCTAAACGCTGTTGCCATAATCACACTAGTATTTCCTAAATCTGTCTCCGCGTCTCCCCTACTGAAATCCCGTTCCTGGCTTCCTATCAAATCCCGTATAATGCACTCAAGTCTCCTCCACACTTTTAAAGCCTTACACAATTCTGCTCCTCCTTACATCTCAGCCCTAATTTCTCACTATGCTTCATCCCGACTCTTGCGTTCTGCTCAATGATGTCTTCTCTCTACCCCCATTGTAGCTAAAGCCCTCTCCCGCCTTAAACCTTTCTCACTGACTGCCCCACACCTCTGGAATACCCTTCCCCTCAGTACCCGACTAGCACCCTCTCTATCCACCTTTAAGACCCACCTCAAAACACACATGCTTAACGAAGTATATCAGTAGCTCCATGGCTGATACTATACACCTCATACATAAACCTTGGCCCCTTGCAGACGCACTTACCAGAACGCCCTCCTACTGTCTCTGTACGTTCTTCCTACCTACCAATTAGATTATAAGCTCTTCGGAGCAGGGACTCCTTTTTCCTAAATGTTACTTTTATGTCTGAAGCACGTCTTCCCATGTTCTGTTATTTGTATTATTTGTTATTTATGCGATTGTCACGTGTATTACTGCTGTGAAGCGCTATGTACATTAATGGCGCTATATAAATAAAGACATACATACATACATATATTTATACACGCATACACGCGTTTTATATGTAGTAGGTCAGCATGGTTGTGTTGACAGTTATCTGTTACCTGTTTCTCTATAAAAGCTTGTTTTAAACACTCAAAGCTTTTGAACTATAAATGGGATCAAGATGACACTTGACAGTTTTGCTGAGAGAGGCCTATTTACAACACATAAAAGTCCCTCGTTGCATATAGATGTACTGTATAGCCCAATCTCTTTCTTTCTCTCTCAACAAGACGGAAAAGGGAAACGTATTTCATAAGTCTACTAATTTTGGCAAAATATATTCGTCCGATTAAAGCGGTGTTACCTCTTGGGGCAGGAAACAGGGGACCTCCGGGGATGAAAAGCGTTAATTTCAGCTCACCGTAACCTCTGCTCCCTGTGATACTTACATTGGAAGGGGCCATCGTCGTCCCTTGCGGCTTCATGTGAGCCGCGCAAATGTTAAAAAGATATGGGATGCAGACAGCCCCTGTAGAGGTAAAAAACTCGGGGAGCAGCGGGTCCCCAGAGCTGAAATTAACACCCGTTAATCTCCAGAGACCCCCTGCTTCATACCTAGGGGGAAATCATTTTTTTAAGCTATTGCTCCTTTACAAATGTTATACAAATTGTATGTTTTTTTGCTATTTCTTTCTACAATCTACTGTTCTAATTTTCTTTAAACTGGGCAAATGAAATCAGCCTGTAATCCAAGCAAAAGTGTCAAGTTTGACCACAATCCCATTTCTAGTTATGAGCAGATGGACTCATAACCCCGTCAGTAGCATAGCCTGCTCGGGACCACACTGAAGACTCACGTAATGAAGGCTTCCACGTCAGAGTTATTCAGAACCAGGTACTTCTCGTATTGCTTTGCGTAGGCCCGCAAGGGGATCAGGGCTTTGCATATGGCGGTGCAGATTCTCTTGCGCAGATCTTCCACAGGAGGCTCATGCAGACCCACAGACTCAAGCAAGGGAGTCCCACTGATAAAAAGATCTTCCAGCACAAACTGAAAGCATTCAAAGCAAGACCGCCATGTCAGAAGCAAAAGACGAGGCAGGCACACATCGAGCAAGCTGTTAACTCTCCGGCTTTTATAATAAATCATTATAATAAGGGACATGTTGTCTGGGGTACTCACTTTTTCTAGCTGGGGCACGTTGTGGGTTGCTAGGATTCCCTTGTCAAACAGAGTCATGAGAGTCACCTCAAAGTTTTCCAAGGCAGTGCTGAAGTGAGCACCAGAGCTGTCCAGTGCCAGGTCCAACAGAAAGATTGGGTTTTTGCGAGGTCTGTAAAGCAGACAGAGGATTCAATTCAGAGAGCTGAAAATTACACTAATCACATCAAAATGTTGGTAGCTATATACATAGTGAGACAAGGCTGGTCACTGATTGACACACGCTGCTCCTTACTAAACAGGACAGTTGATTAAATGATGTCTCCTTTACCTCTTTATCTACAATGCTAACCATTTATGCACCCCCCATTGCGGCTCTCACTTGTATGGGCTGTTGACAAGGTCTCCTCCCCAGTCCATGTTCTCTGTGCAGGTAAGGACACTGTAACAGCCGTCCAGTATGAACTGGGCAAAGCTGACAAGAGAGTCCTGCACCAGGAACCGCAGAGAGTCCTGAAGGTTAAATTTGATGAGCTCCATGAGCTGGTGCAGCTTGGACATGTGATACACCTCCCAGTTACACTCATGCAGGTCATACCAGCCTTTCCCTACATCCCGCAGGCTGCTGCGTACAGCGTTCTTCAAGGTGCTGATCCAGCTGTCCTTGAGAAACAACTGAACCTACAAAAAGTAGATGCAAGGAACAAACAGGCCAAAGCTCAGAAATGAGGTAGTCACGTAATGGAGGAGGACAAGAGAGGGGTTATGATGATTGTACAGGACATTTACAGGGAAAAAAGGTGCTGTGGTAAATGTTGAGACACGCATCCTAAAGGATCTGCTTTACCTGAGAGAAGGTTTGTGACTGAGTCTGTTCAAACTCCTCCAGTCGGATGCACTTGGTCAGGTTTGAGTGAAACAGAGACATGGAAGAAACTCTGCTGCATTCAGCACGTACTTTGCAAAGAGACATGATGACCTCTGACCGTGTCAGGAGGGTGACAAAGGTGAAGGCGGCTCGGTTCTTGGCAAATGGATAGCGTGGGACATCAATTAGTCCTGTAGGAAACATAAAATAGGATAACTGGTGGCTGCTGGGACAGAACCAGAGACTACAGACACTCAGTAATAGCAGTGGATTGGATCTGGAGTTTGTACCTTTCTTAGGAACCTTCTCCTCCACCTTGTCCGGGAGAGTAACATAAGCAAAACGCTGAGGCTTGGAAGACACAAGCTGGTCAAAGGTCAGCTTGTTCATGGTGCGTTCATACTCCAGGCTAATCTCCATCTCCAGAAGCATCAGGTGGTGACGAACCCTGACAAAGGAATAAACACAGGGTCAGGGCTCTGCGGGGTAGGAATACGGTAGGGGCTGGAGTGATACACAAAGATTGTCTGAACCAGAGGTGTTTGTGTGTGTGTGATCACACAGAGCATTCCTCTACACTCACTTGACGAGGTCGTGTGTCATGATGCCATTCATGATGTCATGACGTGACACCAAGATGGCCGCCATCTCTAATTAATAAACACTGCACTAGTGTGTGTATAAAAAGGAGCATTTTCTCCCAGCACTTTAGACTCTTGATAAAGGGCAGTTTTTGGCTCGAAACATCGAGTCTCATTCACCAGGGTGTCAGCCCGTTATTCTTTCATTATTTGTGGTAAGACTTTTTACCGTTATATTGATTTTGATCTTATACTATATTAGTGAAAGCACTGTATGCCTGCCTGCCTGCCTGCCTGCCTGCCTGCCTGGATGTCCGGTGTCCCTAGGGGAAATCTCATTGGTCCCTTGGTCCGCCCCTGCACACCTCTCATTGGCCTGAGGCGGAGTGACGGGCCAAAGGACACACAGGGACACAAACACACACACACAGGGACACACACACACACACACATACACACACACACACACAGGGACACACACTCTCCCCCGTCAGTTGGACCGCAGCTCACCTTCCACACCCCCCCCCCCCGCTCCTCCTCCGTGCCCTCTCCTCGTTCCTCACTCCCGGTGCCCTGCACTCTTCCCTGCTCCCCCTCCCCACCATCACCCAAATCCCCACGCTCCGCAACATCCCCAGCCGCACCATCACCCTCACCGTGCCGCCGCGAGGAAGCGCGGCCCTCCTGCTCAGCACAACTCCAGCTCCTCCCCCCTCGCGCCCTGGCCTCCTGCTCTCCCCCTCTGCGCCTGCTACTCAAGTAGAGGGGAAGCGCGCCCGGCCTTCTGCTCTCCCCCTCACTGGCGCGCCCTACTGACTCGATGGGAAAGCGCGGCGCGGGTCTCCTGCCACTCTTGCCTCTCCCTCGGCCCCTCCCCCAGCTTCCTAAACTCACCTCCTGCCCCAGCCAGATGCCACGGGGTCAAGTAAGTACCCCACCGTCCCACCCATGCAGCTGTCACCCAGTCACCCACACCCTCACCCACCCAGTCACTTTCACCCCACCCAGTCACCCACCCACTCACTCAGTCCCCCCCTCAGTCACTCACTCAGTCACCCACTCAGTCACCCACCCCCTCAGAACCCCCCACTCACTCACTTAGTCACCCAAAAACTCACTTAGTCACCCACTCACTCAGTCACCCACCCACTCACTTAGTCACCCACCCACTCACTCAGTCACCCACTCACTCAGTCACCACCCACATTAGATCACCCACCCACTCACGCACCAGTCACCCCTCCCACTCACTCAGTCACACCCACCCACTCACTCAGTCACCCACCCACTCACTCAGTCACCCACCCACACACACCCACCCAGTCACCCACCCAGTCACTTTCACCCAGTCACCCACTTTCATCATTCACCGAGTCTCACCCACCCACCCACTCAGTCACCCACCCACCCACTACAGTCACCCACTCACCAGTCACCCACCCCTCTCAGTCAGTCACCCACCAGTCAGCACCCACCCACTCATCACCCACCACCCACTCAGTCACCCCACTCACTCATCACCCACCCACTCAGTCAGTCACCCACCCACTCAGTCACCCAGTCAAGTCACCCACTCATCACCCACCCACCACATTCACCCCTCACCCCCCCGTCAGTCTCCCACTCACCCTCACCTCGTCAGTCTCCCACTCACCCACCCAGTCAGTCACCCACCCACCGACCCAACTCACCCACCCAACCACCGACCCAAAGTCACCCACCGACCCAAAGTCACCCACCCACCGACCCAAAGTCAAACCGACCCAAAGTCACCCACCCACCGACCCAAAGTCACCCACCCACCGACCCAAAGTCAACCCGACCCAAAGTCACCCACCCACCGACCCAAAGTCACCCACCCACCGACCCAAAGTCACCCACCCACCAACCCAAAGTCAAACCGACCCAAAGTCACCCACCCACTCACTCAGTCAAGTGTCACCCACCCACCCAGTCACCCACACACTCAGTCAACTCAGTCACCCACCTAGCTGTCAAGGGGGGGGGAAGCCTAACCCTGTCGTACGCCCCCCCAAAATTACATCCCGGGCAACGCCGGGTCTCTCAGCTAGTATTATATGTATTTGATTTTTCTATATACACGTTGCATGTACAGTACACTATTGTGATCATTTGAGTCTTGTACTACGATCTCACTGCAATGGTGTATTCAATAAAGCTTTTGAACATGTATTTAGTGTCTTGGTATTTTTTGGACTGCTTATTGCTGATTCTTTCTTATTTATAGTATTTTAGGGTGGGAATTAGAGATACCATCATGAGCAACAGTTCATTATTTATATATTTGATTATTTTCTATGTGTGCTCCTTTACATTACCTGTAGGGAACTTTGTGATGTTACATCATATTTCTTATAAGAGAGGGTATAGAAACTGGGAAAGTCCCGCTGACTTTATACATACCGATTGTCTTGCTTCAGGCGTGGTGTGCTCAGTAACCAATGCTTCATCCTGCTCTGACTCTCGGCCGCTATCACATGCCTCCCGTTCACCGGCATGCAGTCTATGTACAGGTTGTACAACAGCAGGGCCTCTATGTTCTTACGTGATTTGCTGGCAGCTACAATTCTCTGCGCAAATACACATGGGTTCTCAGCACAGAACAGGAGCCTGATGCGTGGCACCCAGTACTGGCACAACATACGCTTTGACTTTCCTGTGAGACAAACAGAATGAAAAAAAAAACGTAATAACATATGTAGATCTGGAAAGAGGGACATAAGGACAAGGGGTGGCAGAGGCAGAAGAAGGAGAAACAAAATCCCTGTTGGATAAATCAGAACAGAAATGTGGAAACTAAACAGTATCCCCTTATAACGATGAAAGAGACAGGAGAGAAAAGAGTCACTCGGGCTCCGATATTATCCCTTTAGAAGTATCTGATCCTTGCAGCTGGGACATACCTGTGGCTCCACCAATCGGGGTTGGCATGCTATCCATAGTCCTTATGAGCCTGTTCCCGCTAGCTTTATGTACACAGTACAGCTTTCTCCGCTGATCATATTCCAGAACACCAACACTGCACCATTCATACACCAGTTCTGGGTTTTTGGGATCGTCTAAAATGAAATGCAAGAAATAGGTCAAGTACATCTTAAACTTTAGTCCTTTAGGCATTCCACCTGGACCAGCATGACAGAGATTTAGGAGTAGGTCATTGGTCACTGGCCATCCTTTGGTCCCATTCAAAACCTGACTGAAACTAGAAAGGGTGGAAAATCTGCACAGGAGGAAGCTGTCTTTGGTTTTACTGGACTGTGTATAAAATGTATATAAACATGTAAAAGAACTCCTGAACTGTTTAATGTGTGGTCACCAGTGTGAGTATAACCTCCTCCGAAGCGCAACTTGGGATGTAAAGAGCTCACCATGTCCCAGTACATCATCCACAGGGAGCAGAGCTCTGCCTGGAACAGGCTTCCGTTCACTGGACCCATCCTCATATCCAAGACTCAGCCACTCAGCCCATGTGCGGACATCAAACTCTTCATCATCAAACACCTGGTGGCACAAAACCAGATGCTGTAATATGCACATGTTCCTCTATCAGCTTGTACAAACTGTACCGTAGACAGGATCAACTGTCAGATTTATGCAATTTGTGGTCTGTATGCAGTAAATGCATTGCTGCTAGAGACCCAGGATTTCATGCTAAACCAACCTCTGAGGGGTTCTGCGTATATGGTCTCTATATGCAGATCACTGGTGCTCTGTTGGGTTTGAGGTGGATACTGGATATAAACCTTCTGTTATATTACTGCATAGGTAAGTAGATAAACAACTAGTATATTACCTCCAAAGGTAGGTAGGTGGGAAGAGGTCCTTCAGTCTTCTGCCCAACACAGGGCAGATTGTTGGGGTCTGTATGACGAGGCATTAGTAGGTTGGAGTCTATGCCTTCATCAGTCAGGAGACGAGTTATGTCCAGCTTTAGATACTGACGTCGTCTCCTAAGATAGAAGGCATTACATAGTTTAACAAGAGAAGTTAAAGCATTGTGCAACATTTCTGCATGGTGACTGCAATGTGAGCATACCATGTTACTGAGCATGTTGCCATGTTACTGAGCATGCTGCCATGTTACTGAGCATGCTGCCATGTTACTGAGCATGCTGCCATGTTACTGGGCATGCTGCCATGTTACTGGGCATGCTGCCATGTTACTGAGCATACCATGTTACTGAGCATGCTGCCATGTTACTGAGCATGCTGCCATGTTACTGAGCATGCTGCCATGTTACTGAGCATACCATGTTACTGAGCATGCTGCCATGTTACTGAGCATGCTGCCATGTTACTGAGCATGCTGCCATGTTACTGAGCATGCTAGGCCTCGATAACATTACATGCAGGTAACTGGCAATGCTCCCGTACAGGGCATTCTTCGGTAACAGGGCCATGCTCCCCCTTAACATGCATCTGAGAAGCATGGCATGGTCTTCCGGATAGAACATGACATGCCTCGGTAAAACATGTCATGCTCCGTAACAGGGCATATCGCTCAGGGTAAGACAAGGGCTGCTTCGGTAAACAGGCATGGCCTCCGTACATGGCATGCGCCTGAGTAACATGGCGCTTCTCGGTTAAACATGACATGCTAGGATAACGATGGCAGCTTCCTTAACTAAGGGCATATGCTCGCCGTAACATGCTGCTCAATAACATGGCATGCAGCTCAGGTAACATGGACATTCTAGGTAACATGGACATGCTTCCGTAACATGGCAGGTTTAAAGTCTTGGCACACGCTTAATGCTATAATGTGAGCTATAAATAACCCTTTGCTTTAAAGTAATGGTGCTCTGTGGTCCAGGAAAAAACCTGTTGGTGTTATTCTCAGGATACATGTAAGAAAGTAGATCCAGCGGCCACTTCGATTTGCAAAAAAGGAAATGTTTATTCCTCTTATGGCACACACATACAAGTTTCGAATCTTTCATCAGTTCTTATACAAGGGACTGGTCAGTACCGTTTGATAAAGAACTGATTGAAGTCGAAACGTTGTTGTGGGTGCCACTAAGAGAATAAATTTTTTTTTGCAAATCGCAAAGTGCCCCTGGATCTCTACTTACCTTACATGCTCATTACATTGGGCAGACCAGTACCCATGATCTCATTGTAGCTCAAAGGACAGCTCAGCTGATGCTCAGTAACATGGCAAGCATGCTTCAGTACATGGCAGCATGCCCTCAGAACATGGCAGCATTGCTCAGTTACATGGTATGCTACAGAACGCATGATGCGTAACAATGGAGGCTGCATAACATGGCAGCATGCTCAGTAAACCAATGCAGCATGCCTCAGTAACATGGCAGCATGCTCAGTACATGCGGCAGCATTCAGTCGAAGCCTGCTAGGCATGTATGTCAGTAACATTGGATCCAGTACATGCTTCAGTAACATGGCAGCATGCTCAGTAAACATCGGGATGCTCAGAGACACTATGGCAGCATGCTCAGTAACATGGCAGCATGCTCATATAGCCATGGCTAGAAATGTCTCAATAACATTGGCAGCATGCTCTCCAGTAACATGGCAGGCAATGGCTCAGTAACATGGCAGCAGCTCATAACATGCGCAGCATGCCCTCAGTAAATGGCGCATGCCAGTAATGGTAGTCATTAACATGGCAGCATGCCAGTAAACTGGCAGCATGCTCAGTACTGGCAAGCATGCCCGGTACATGGCAGCTGTGCTCAGTAACATGGCAGCAGGCTCAGTAACATGGCAGCATGACGCTCAGTGAACATGTATGTCTAGTAACATGGCCAAGCATCTCAGTACATGGCAGCATGCTCAGTAACATGGCAGCAATGCTCAGTTAACATGGCAGCAATGCTCAGTAACATGGCAGCATGCTCAGTACATGGCTCAGCAGCTCAGTACATGCAGCCAATTGGCTCGTACATTGTAATGCTGCAGTACCATGGCAGCATGCTCAGTAAACATGGCAGCATGCTCAGTAACATGGCAGCATACTCAGTAAACGATGGCAGCATGCTCAGATAACATGGCAGCATGCTCAGTAACAATGGCAGAGCATGCTCAGTAACATGGCACCGCATGCTCAGTAAACATGACATGCTCCGTAACATGCTGCAGCATGCCAGCATACCTGGCTCTAGCACTGCTCAGTAACATGGCAGCATGCCTCAGTACATGGCAGCATGCTCAGTAACATGGCCGCATGCTCAGTAACATGGTAGCATGGCAGTGATCTCAGTAACATGGCAGCAATGCCCAGTAACATGGCAGCATGCTCAGTAACATGGGCAGAATCTGCTCAGTAACATGGCAGCATGCACTCAGTAACATGGCAACTATGCTCAGTGACATGGTGTATGCTCAGTAACATTGGGCAACATGTTCAGTCAATGGCAGGCATGCTCCGTACATGCAGAGCATGCTGCTCAGTAAACGATGGTTTAATGCTCGGTAACATGGCAGCAATGCCCAGTAACATGGCAGCACTGCCAGTAACGATGGGCAGCATGCTCAGTAACAATGGCCAAGGCATGCCCTCAGTAACATGGCAGCATGCTCAGTAACATGGCCAACATGCTCAGTAACAGGTATGGCTTCACATTGCCAGTCCCCCATGGCAGAAATGTTTTTCACAATGCTTTAACGTCTCTTGTTAAAACTATGTAATGCCTTTCTTATCTGTTAGAGTTAAAAGGAGGAACGACCGTCAGTCAAAATCTAAAGCTGGAACATAACTCGGTCTCCTGACTGGAATAAGGGCATAGACTCGCAACCTACGAAATGCCGCTCGTCAT